>UCOH01010263.1:0-85898 GCA_900474275.1 Synergus japonicus
ACATAGAGTGAAAAAATAACTTTCAAAATTATAAATAAACATAACTTCCTTATTTTTTAATGAAATGCATTAATCATATAGGTCAATCGATTCGTCTCGATGAAAGGAATCTTCATTTCCCTTACACCAGCTTTAAATTTTCAATATTTCAGGAGTTATAGTGGAAAAATGAATTTTACGAAAATTATAAAAGTACATAAAACTTTTAAAATTAAATATTTTGTGAAACCCTTGTAAGAAATTCAACTAGGTATATAGTGGAATAACTATGCAAAATTTCATCAATTTATTTCTACGCGTTTTCAAGAAATTGCTGGATCGTGACACACACACACACACACACACACACACACACACACACACAGCCTGACATCTTTTCAGATCATCATATTAGATATATTGCCCTTGAAATATGTTCAAAACAACCTTTTTTAGGAAACTGGCTTTTGTCACCACTACATAGCTTCCTCTATGAGGAAGCAAAACAAAGGAAAATTAGATTAAAATTTGATTAAATTAGATTCACATTTGATTTTATTAGATATATTTAATTTTAATAAAATTAGTTCAGCGTAGGTAATTTAAAAACAGTGGGGTAATTATATTCTTCTAAAAATTTACAACATTTACAGTTGCATTAGATTTTTAAGCGAGGTTTCTCCTTCTAAAAAAACTTAAGATAGTTTTATAATAATATTTAAAATAAACAATGAACTGGTTTATAATGACGAATTTATTAATTTCATAATAATTAATTAGTCGGTTATTTCGAATAATATTGTAAACAACTATAAATGTGGTATTTAAAAAAAAAACACAATTAAACATCAATGCAACTGTAAACGCAGTTAATTTTGAAAATAATCGAACAATTATTATTTTTTATGAAGTAAAACACATGTTGTAATTATGTAATTAATAAAATGTAAGGAAACATTTTTTATAAATATATATTATTTTTGAAAATTGGTTAAGTTTTTAAAATTCATATCATGTTACTGTTATTCCTATAGATATTATTATTATTATTATTATTATTATTATTATTATTATTATTCTTAAGTGTGCGAATAACTCTAAGCAATATTAGAAATTGAAATATTTTGAATTCTTTTCTTTATTAAATGGAGGTTTACGGTTTGGTTTATTTATTTTATTGGTCTATTTAAAATTTTTGTGCATACTTTGACAATCCCTTAAAATTCTTTACAATCATTCAAAAACGTCACTGGCTTAGCAACCGGGTGGGGGGTAGGATGGGCAGTTACCCCCCGTAAATGTGGACGGCGGGCAATATAATAATTTTGCCCCCTCCTCTCAAAAACAAGTGATAATGATTTTTTTATTCCCATCAGATTAAATATTATCTTTAAAATTATATCACATTGTGCATACATCGCAAATTAACATTTAAAAATTTGAAATTCGCGTTTGCCCCCCACCCACGAAAAATTCCGCTGCTGCTCCCCTGAAAATCGTGTGATATTTGTAAAAATCACTTAAAATCTTTTGAAATCCTTTAAAATCCTTTAGGCAAGATTGATAAGTACGTTTTGGTTGAAATGGGAAATTTTTATTTTTTATTTTTTATTTTTTTTGGGAAAGTGGAACAGGAATTTTAGTTGGAAAGGGTATGGAGACTTTTTTTCGAAAGGTCACTGGTATTGTTTGTGGGTTGTTTGCAGGGGGTTGTTTAGAAAGGATAGGGGATTTGCGACAGAAAAGTGAAGAGGGGGGGGGAGGGTCGGAAGAGGAATAAGGCGTTTTTTTTAAGGGGGGGGAAGGGTGAAAGGGGGAAGATGCGTTTTGATTGGAAAAGGGAACAGGAGTTTTATTTGGGAGGGGAATGAGGCGTTTTTATTGGAAAGAGAAGGGAGGTTTGCTTTTGGCAAGTGGATGGGAAATTATTTAGAAAGTGGAGGAGGTTGTTTGTCAAGGTGAGGGGAGTTATTTAGTAAGAAAATAAAAATAATTAATTTAATAATTAAATTAATTTAAATTAATTATAATTAATTAATAATTATAATTTGATTTTGATACATACTTCCATTTAGTATTTTTAACCCTATTGTACTATAATATTTATAAGTTATCCTCTGTTTTTAATTATGTTTACTATTGGGGTATTTTTTAAGATAAAAGGATTAAGCGATACGTGGTTGATTTCTATTTTCTCAGGCTGCTGGGGCCTCGAGTAGGCGGTGTGGACCCTGACTCACCTCGATTTGGACCGTCCCCGGATCGTAAACATTCTCGAGAACGTTTCCTTGCGATCCACGTCCCGATACGCGCTTTGGGTCCGAGCATCGGGCCCGAACAACCATGAAAACAATTTTTACCTCTGTTGTTCCAACTACTCCTTTATCGACTTTAAAACTTTGTATTGTGTTGGAGTCAAATAAAGAATTAAAAAGATAGCATAAATTGTGCAGTTTTAAATTTATGGGTACAACTGGACTCGATTTTCCCGCAGTTAATCAATTTTATTTTTTCGGATTTCAATAATTCAATTGACATTGACTTAAGTTCATTAATATATGAATGAAAAAATGACGAATTATGAATTGAGTTATAAATTTTGTGCATATTTTGAACTTCCCATCTGAAAATGACGGGTTTTAAAGAATTCTCTTTTCTGAATAAACTGAGGTATATAAAAATAAGTCAGTTTCTTTAAAATTCAGAGTAAACTTCCTGCTTGACGTACTTATTGCTAAACGAAAAAGACCGAACATATATAACGGCGTCCGGCTGGCCTTGAACCCTGAGGAAACCAAGGACGAAACAAGAATATCCGTGAGCAAAAATCAAGCTACGACATGGTGCACTCTCAGATGCTTGTTGCGCACCAAGTTTTATGGAGGTTCAATCTACAAAACCGTTTAAGACTTTCTGCTTCTTGCAATCTTATAATTACTGGAAAAGGATCAGACTTAAATGCAAGAAGAGCTCAGGCAAAAAAAAAGTGACTGAGTGTACTATTTTTAGTTTAGTCCTTTTTTCAATTTTACCATTGAGTGAAATTGAATTACAGATTTTAACAATTGCGGGTCATTTTCTAATTAACTTTATATTTAATTACCCTAAATTCGTAATTTTGTGATTCTTTCCATTTCTATCAGTTTCGTAAAGTATATTTTATAAACAGAACATTAATTTAATTATTTTTAGTTTCACTCTGAATTAATTTTGGTCTAATTTTGTAAGTTGTAAGTTGATCTAATTTTCATTGTAAACAAAAACAAAAGTATTTTTATTATCATTGTATGTTACGGTTGATACGGCCCTAACTTTTGACCTCATGTCGATTCTGAAATCGATTCTCAACAACTTCAGAGCATACCCGAAATAGCTGTATAGAATCGAGGTTTGCTTGTAATAAAAAAATTGTTTTTAATATAATGACTGAACTTAATTTATGTTTCAAATTTCACAATCACACACATCTAGATATTCTAAAGATTTTTTCAATCCGAATTAATCCAAATCATTCCGGACTTTGTATCCGAACCAAACAGTTTAATTCTGATCTATTCCTGAGGTAGTTTTCAATCCGAATTAATGCGAAGTCCATTCAACGTCAATCCGAACCTTTAAGTCGAATTAATCCGTCTATCCGAGTTAATCAGAATTAATCCGGTCAATTAGGATTGGCGGATTTGTTCAGATTCATTTAGATTGAATGTTTTAATTGCTTTTAAATGGATTTCGGGTTAAGTCAGATTGAAAACTTCCTTCAGACTCATTGGAATTGAAAGTTCGGATTCTTTCGGATTGATCAGATTTATTCGGATCAATTATGATTAATTCGGATTGGCGATTCGCTGAAATTCATTTGGATTCATTGGGATTGAAAGTTCGGAATCATTCGGATCGACCGGTTTATTTGGATCGAAAGCTCGGATAATTATGATTAATTCGAATAGGCAGATTCGTTCGGATTAAAGGTTCGAATTGCTTTTGAATGGGTTTCGGTTGAATTCGAATTGAAAACTTCCTTCGGATTACATCTGAATGAAACTGTTTGGTTCATATACAAATTCCGGAATAATTCGGATTGATTCGGAATGAATTTCAATCCGTAGCTTTTGCTAGAGCGGTCAAATAACTATATTTATTTTCTTCTACCTGATTGGTTCGACATGGACTCAGATAGGCGCCAGTCTGGATTTATACGAAATCAATTTCTTATTTCCTATTCCGGATACGTCTCGGATATACCCGGATAGAAAGACAGTGTGAGCTTTGTGAAAATACATTATTTGTCTCTTTTCCCTGATAGAATCCGGATATTCCCAAATAATTTCCAAACAGGAAGTAAGTATAAAGTTCACTTTTAATAACCCCCCACCCCCCCGGCGCCTTTTTCGCAAATAACTAATTTAATGAGTAATAGAATGAAAATGAGATTTATTTAATTTCAGAATTATTTAAATGAATATTTCATGAGGATATGCCTCTTTTGCTTCACTATAAGACCGGTGTGCTATCGACCTCGGCCTTCACTGTTTACTTTTTTAAAGACGTGTACTGAGGAGGTGGGGAGGGGGGCAAGGAACGACGGGCCTTGAAAATCGTTAAAATCGTGATTCCGTACAGAGTACAGAGTCCCAGAATATACAAAGTGTATGTAATTTATTATTTATTCAGTTTACAATACCTCTTTTAATGTTTTAAGTTTCTTTAAAATTATTTATTTATACTTGAATTTAATTCAACTTGAATCAAGTTCAATTAAAATTTAGTAAGGAATACTTTTGAATTTTAAGATAAAATATAGAGTCATTTGATTCGTGAATGTAGTGCATCTTGTTTTAAGTTTAGTGAAATTTGACTCAAGTTTAGTACAATTTAACTCAAGTTTACTTAAAATTTAAATATAACTCAAGTTTATCGAATCTGATTCAAATTTAATACAACTTGTTTCACATGTGTGTTATGTGACTGATTTTTAAAAAATATTTAATATTGACTTATAGAAAAATACAAATTGACTTTAGTAAAATTTTATTTGAACTTTATTTAACTGTTGATTTAACTTTTGATTAACGAACCTTGATTGTGAGTTAAACTTGATTTAAATTTAGAAAAACTTGATATATATGTTTATTCTGACTAAATTTTAATAAATATTGACTAAAAGTAGAACTTGACTTAACTTTAGTATGAACTTTAACTCAAATCTAATTTGATTCAAGTAATATAATATAACTTAATAATTATTAATAATATAATAATATAATAATTTAATTTAGCTCAAGTTGGTTAAATTTTCTTAAGACCTGATTCAAGTTTACTAAACCTTGATTCATATTTCTGATATGCCATTAAATTGTGATAAATGAAATTGACTCAAGGAAAAATTCGAATTATAATTTTCTTATACTATGACTCAAATTTTATTGCTTGGGTCAATTAAACTTGATTGTGAGAGCCGTGTATCCAAAATAAAAACTAAAATATCTATCCTGACCATATGCTTATGAAATTCGATTAATTAAAATTTAAGTCACGTCATCAGATCTCTCTTACAAAAAATTTCAAAAATGATCATTTAAAATGTCCTTGACGACTCTAATCTTACAAATGAGTAATTTTTGTCATCATGTTGCCATAGAGGGCGACGAACGGGTAGGAACCTCACTACATATATATATATATATTACGTGCGTGCGTATGATACGAATATTTTTGCTCGTCGCGATCATGAAAAAACACACACACATACATATTCTCAGTGACTTTATATCGCACACTTGACAGAGCTCGACCGACGCGACGTTGTGTGAGGTCAGGAATGATAGCTTTTTATAGGACCGGCTCGCACTCGTCGCACTTTTCTTCATGTATATGTACGCATTTAAATGCCACGGCGCTTATTTTTTTACCATATGACTCTTTAACGTATGCATAATATATGTATATGGGCATTCCGAAATATTTGAAATGTTTGCGAGGTCGAACTCATCCGGGAATCGAATCATTCCACTTAGACACGTCGCGCCAAATTTCTCTGTTTGTCGACTACTGCGTGTTAACGAACTCGTTTCTCGAATGTTTCCGATGGCCGTTTATATATTCAAATGAGACTTACATTATCTGCGCAATCGACTTTCTCCAACTAACGAAAATTTATCATCTCGTTGGGCGCCTTTGATTGACGTAATGACTCAAGTTTCTAGTTTCAAGGATACATTAGTTTTTTTTTTTTGATTGAGTAGAGTTTTAAGCCTATTAACTTTGATAATGTTAAACTAAATTGATTTGACCTTAACTCAACTTTAATGAGATTCCACTAGATTTAAGTAGAGCTTGGATCAAGTTTAGGAAAGTTTGACTAAAATTCTTGTGAAACTTGACTCTAGTTTAGTAAAGTTTGACTATTATAGATTCTTGTAGATTTTAACTCAACTTTAGTAAAGTTTGACTTAATTCCTTTGAGATTGACTCAACTTTAGTAAAGTTTGACTATTATAGATTCTTATAGATTTTGGCTCAACTTTAGTATAAAGTTTGACTGAATTTCTTTGAAATTGACTCAACTTTAGTAAGGATTGACTAAATTCATGTAGAGCATGGCTAAACTTTAGTAAAGTTTGATTAAATTCTTGGGGAGCTTGATTCAAGTCTAATCAAGTTTGAATAAATTCTTGCGGAGTTTGACACCATTTTAACACAGTTTGACTAAATTTGCGTAGAACTTGGCAAAATTTTAGTGGACGTTAACTAAATTCTTGGAGATCTTGACTTAACTTTAAAAGTTTGACTAAAATTCTTGTGGAACTTGACTCTACTTTTGTCAAGTTTGACTATTATAGATTCTTGTAGATTTTGACACAACTTTAGTATAAAGTTTGACTGAATTTCTTTGAAATTGACTCCAGTTAGGGAAGCTTGACTAAATTCACGTAAAGCTTGGCTCAAGTTTAGTAAATTTTTGCTAAATTCTTGGGGAACTTGATTCAAGTCTAATAAAGTGTAAATAAATTCTTGAGGAAATTGGCGAAACTTTAATATAAAAGTTTGACTAAAATTCTTGTGGAACTTGACGCTACTTTAGTAAAGTTTGACTAAATTCCTTTAAGATTGACTCAAGTTTAGTAAAATTTGACTAGATTCCTGTAAAATTTAGCTCAAGTTTAAGAAAGTTTGACTAACTTCTTGGAGAGCTTGATTCAAATCTAAGACAATTTGGATAAGTCCTTGAGGAGTTTGACTCAATTTTAGCACAGTTTGACTAAATTTGCGTAGAATTTAGCTGAAATTTAGTAATAAACGTTGACTAAACGCTTGGGGATCTTGAAACTTTAGTAGTTTGACTAAAATTTTTGTAGAGCTTGACTCAACTTTAGTAAAGTTGAACTAAATTCGTCTGTGATAGACTCAAATTTGGTGAAGTCTGACTAAATTAATTTGAGACTGACTCAAGTTTAGTAAAATTTGACTAATATAGATTCCTGTAGAATTCGGCTTGATTTTAGCAAAATTTGACTAAACTCTTGAAGAGCTTGATTCAAATATTCTAATAAAATTTGGATAAATTTTTGAGGAGTTTGACTCGACTTTAGCACATTTTGACTAAATTTGCGCAGAACTTCGCTATAATTTATTAAAAGTTGATTAAGGTCTTCGGGATCTTGACTTAAGTTTAATAGTTTGACTATGTAAAATTCTCGTAGAGCTTGACTCAACTTTGGTAAAGTTTGACTAAATTTCTTTGAGACTGACTCAACTTTAGTGAAGTTTGGCTAAATTAATTTGAGATTGACTTAAATTTTGTCAAATTTGACTGAGCTTTAGTAAAATTTGTCGAAATTTCTGGAGAGCTTGATTAATATTTCGTCAAGTTCAGTTAGAGTTAGTTGAACTTGATTATACTTGAATTAATTCAATTTGCAACTTGAGTGACACAACTCAAAATAATATATTTCTATCCGAACTTTACACAGAGAAAAATGGATATTCAAACTGAATATCTTGGATACTGAACTATGGGACAGCCATCTAAAGATACTCAGATTAAGTATCTGAATATTCAGCTTAAATATCTAAATACTCACTCTCTAAATCTGAATTAGTGAAAAGTGAGTCACTAATTTACTTTAGTGAAAATGTTTACTAATTAATAGTTGTATTTCACTATTTTAATTCGCAATTTTCAACTTTTCACTCAATTTTTAGTTAAAAATGACTAACAATTAGTAGGATTTTTCACTAAAGTAAATTAGTGACTCACTTTTCACTAATTCAGATTTAGAGAGCAAATAGCGTGATTAAGTATCTAAGATATTAAATATATATGACAGTTATCTAAGATACTCAACAGGATGAATATCTGGATATTTAGGATGAATATATTTTTTTGACTATCTAGATATTAAGTTTGAATATCCATTTTTCTCCGTGTATCATTTTTAATTCAAGAGGCTTTAATTTGGTCTAAGTATACACGTAAATGAAAGTAAAGTGGGAGTTTTTCTTAGAAAGCGGTTTTTTCCACTACTTTTTCGAGATAAAAAACGGAAATTGACCATTGAGTTAAACGAGGAAGGATTTAAGTTAGCAGTACTGTGGCAGTACTGTATCGTGCGTGTCGCCTCGCATTCTCCCACGTTAGCAGTAAATATTTACTTAAATGCATGAGAATAAGCGTTTGACCGTGCCTATTAGTCCACACAAATGCATAGTGTGCATTGTGTATCTAGGTACACGCGCAAGCGTGTACATACCTATTAGATACCTGCAAACACGTTTACACTCTGCTTGTGAAAAAACTCACACGCTTTATTCAAATATTTATCGAGTAAATATTATTTCGGCGACGATATTCATGTACTTACAATCCATTATCACCAAAAAATCATTTTCAAAAAGAGTCTATTATAGAAAAAAAGCGATTTCCGTCCTCTTGGAATGTTTTAGTTTTTAGGACATGGTAAAAAAATATAAATAAAAAGGCGCAATAAAAAAAGGGTCTGAATAATTTCGAAAAATAAAATTCCTGATACTGTAACAAGTATCGAATAAAATTGAAAATTACTTTAAAAAATAAATACTTATGTCGATAAAAATAAAAAATATGATATTATAAACATTTAATAATTTTCTATTTATATTTTATAGCTTTTCGTAACTGTCCCAGTTAATTACCTTATATTTACAAATGCCTGCAAATTAACGCAGGTCAATCAATTCGTCTCGACACAAGGCACTCATAGTCGAAAAATCAATTTTACAAAAATTATAAATGTACATAAAAGTTTTTAAATTCAATATTTTGATAAATCCTTGCGGACACGTTTTGAGTTATTGGTTATATGCAAATAAGCTTCACAAATCAACTGAGGAAAGTTTAATGAAACCATTTTAAAAATATTGGAAAACGACTACAAAGCTTCCTTTATGAAGAAGCAATAAATTTTAAAAAATTACAAATTAAAATTTTTACCATGCTATGTAAATTGATTTTAATGAACTGAGAAAGAAATTACTGGAATTTAAACTACTTTTATACGACTTCGACTTGAAATTTGAATTGCTTATCATGGAAGTTGATCAATTAATTACTTAAAAAATGTTAATACAGAAAACAACTTTTTACGAGTTTAATTTAATTTACGAGACAATCAGGTACATCGGACAAAAATATGAAGTACAAAGTTTAATTCCGAATCGATTACAGTCACTTTGACCGATAACCTGTTTTCTCAAGTGCATACACATTACACACCCAGCGGCTTTCAATCAAGATTTCAAAATGGATAAAAAAGAGCGTTAATCAAAACCAAAGTTGAAATAATATTAGGAAAAAACAAGACACTTGAAACAGTCCAGTTAATAAACAGACATTTTTTGTGGCTTTTCCATCCTGACTATTTGTCCTCCTGATCGTCGGTGCCACTCATACCTACTTCGAGGCCAATGATTCGCTGTTACCGGAGTCATAATTCTCTACGAAGGTCACTCGAGCTCTCGAATCCAAGTCCTTGAACGCCAAGCATAATAACTAGCACCACTTACCAGAGCTCGAAAGACTCACTTTCCTCGAGAATTATTCTCATATCTCATTTTTTATTCAATTCGCTGACTTAAGAAAAATCTGATTCATTATTTCTCATTTTCAAGGAAAATTCAATAATTTGCCTCAAAAATCAACTATCAAGACCATTTTAGTTGCAACGAGACACTCTTGAAATTATAGTTGTTTAATTTTAATCTCGGTTAAAACAGATGTAAGATTTGTAATAGTTGTATAGTTGCAATTATAGTTGTAATAGATACATAATTATATAGTGGTTACTATATAATATACACATGAAAAGATAATATATATACAACTATATATATATAACTATATATAACACTATACAACTATACATATAACTAAAATTTCTTAAAATCTTTTAAAATTCCATAAAATTTTCTCGTAAAGTGCTTCGTTTCTGAGAAAAAAATTACAAAATGTCAGCATTTTGGAAAAAATCCAATTATTTTCTGTTATAATAGTTATAAAATTTGTAATAGTTGTACTTGATACATAGTTATATAGTTGTTACTATATATGCAACTAGTACAACTATTTTTGTTGCAACTGTAATCTCAAATATAATAGAAATATATAGAACTATCAAATCATTTTACATAGTCACAACTATACATAATTATATACTTAAAAATATAGTTGCATAGTTTAAAGCGTTGTATAGTTGAAACTATAGTATTAATAGATGTACAGTTATATAGTATATGCTACTATGTATACACAACTATGAAGACTATTTTCGTTGCAAAGAAATATACTTGAAATTCTACTCTTTTAATTTTAATTTCTGTTATAATAGTTGTAAAATTTGTAATAGTTGTACTTGATACATAGTTATATAGTTGTTACTATATATATATATATATGCAACTAGTACAACTATTTTTGTTGCAACTGTAATCTCAAATATATATAAAAATATATAACTATTAAATAATTTTAAATAGTCACAACTATACATAATATTATACTTAAAAATATAGTTGTATAATTTTAATCACTTATAGTTGCAACTATAGTTTTAATAGATGGACAGTTATATAGTATATTCAACTATGCATATACAACTATGAAAACTACTTTACTAAACTACCAACTATGCATACATATTACATAGTTGTATATTTGAAAGTTTAGGTGTAATTACATATATTCTTAACTAATGTTTTTGCAATAGTTGTGTAGTTGCAACTATACTTGTAGTATTTTAATAGTTGTAGTATTTACCATAGTTGTATAGTAGCAATTATAGTGGTAAATCTCAGCTGCATAAAATAAGGTCCTAAGAACAATAAAGAAAATCTACACTTCCAAAATAGTTGTAGTATTTGTAATAGTTGCATCTATAATTGTATATTTAAAAAATATTTGTGATAGTTGTATAATTGCTACTATAGTTTTATTAATTGCCCTAGCGAAAGATTCGGATTGACATTCAATCCAAAATTTTCCGAATCATTCGAATTGTCACTTCTATTTTAATTTTAATAATTTGACAAAAAATTGTACATAGAAACAAAATTTGTTTAAATTGGGCCAAAAGTTGAGAATTTCAATATTTATCAAAAATATGAATCATTTTGTCATATAATTTGATAACTATTTAAAATCGGAATAAATGCTAATTTAGAAACTTTATTAACCATCATCTGCCTCGACTGTCTCGAGTTCTTTTTTATTAGACTTTGAAACGCAGTATTTTTGCTTGTAAACCTTATTTTTAGTGCAATTTATTTTGAGCAATGTTAAAAATATATCTGAGAATGCAAGTTTAAAACACTGCTGAAGGTACTTTGCACGAGATTCGAAGGAAGGTCGAATGAGAATCCGCTATAATAGCCTCGTGTGATTGGAAGGCATAAAACGCTTCGCTTTTGCGATTGCACTTTGCTTTCTGCCGATTAAGTATTGTCAGAAGATGAAATTTTCGAAATAGTTTTATTCTTGACTAAAACGAACACTAGAATTTATTAAATTTCAATAAAGAATTTCAACTAATTAAATATGGAAACTTAATTTAAAAATAAAAAAAAAAAAAGACTTAAAATTCAAGATTAAAATGAGAATAATTTTTAGAATATGTATTATTGGAATTTAAAGAACCCGATAAATTGCTTAGATATATAGAGAGATAGAAAAAATTTTATAATTACATTTTTTTTCTAAGGGATATAATTCTTTAAACAATAATTTAAATTTAATCCTGTCTGTTTTTGTTGCACTCGAGTTTGGCCTTGTACCTTCACTCAGTAAATGATCAATTTCTTGTTTTATTCCTTTCCTGCCCATGGAGTCATGGACCATGTGAAATTTATTCTGCAGTCTACACTCAAGTCTACAGCGTGAATTTCTCACTCCTTGCCAGTAGAAGAAGTTTCATGTGGTCAGACACAGGGACAGCATCCTCGACCTCGAACTTTAACAGATTCAATTAGTATTTTTTAATACATCAAAAACCTTGCGGCGTTTTAAAAATATTTCTTTTAGAAATACAATATTGCTGATACAATAAAATAAAAAACATTTAATAGTGTTTCAACGTTTAAGAAATTATTAGAAAAATATTTTGTTTTTTGACTATATTCGAATTAAATCTTAATAATTAAATTATCGCTGCAACTATGGATCTATTACAATAATAGTTACAACTATACAACTATTACAGTAATATTTGCAAATTTACAAATACCGCAACTATAGATGCAACTATAGTTACAATAGTTGTGTAATAACTATTATAACTATAGTTGCATATACAAATATTATAACAATAGTTGTACGGCAAAACACAACTACTTTCTATGAATAATTGTAACTGAAATAGTTTTATATTAATATATAAAGTTTTGATTAGAGTTGCAACTATAATAGTTGTATAGTTTCAACTATAGTGCAGTTGAGTACAGTTAATACTACTATAACAGAAGTAACGGTCTAGAGTAGTAATAATTATTTTTAACGATATTATTAATTATATTATCGCAACTATTACAAATATTTACACTGCTATTAGTTATAGGCATATTATTGATGTACTCGTTGTAAGTAAATATGTACATACATAATAGCATGTAGATTGTAGCGACTATGGGAACTATATCCACAATCAATATGGTTTTTTAGAGTTATTTAGTTTCTATGAAAGAAACTCTCTAGATAACAGCAATACTATATATTAATCATTGTAAATCGTCATAAAATAACTATTAAAATTACTATTAGAACTAGCATCATATCATAATTTGTCTAGACAATTAATAGTTCCCAATTGACAAGAAACTAAATATTGATATTTTTGTATTTTCAAATAAATAATTGATTATATTATTTATAAACACATTTTTATTCAATTTTTGCTGATTAAAGTTTCAAAATGCTTACATAAAATAGTATTATTTTAATACTACTTTGAATTTAGTATTATATAATACTAT
Organism: Synergus japonicus; assembly: GCA_900474275.1. NCBI lineage: Eukaryota > Metazoa > Arthropoda > Insecta > Hymenoptera > Cynipidae > Synergus > Synergus japonicus. The sequence continues at coordinate 13,477 of UCOH01010263.1, forward strand.
TACAATTTATCATAGTATTTTTATTAAACCAAATTTTAGATTCTGGGAGAAATAAATCATTTTTAAATAAATAAAAAAAAATATCGATATTTTCGATATCCCTCTACCAAAATTGCTATAACGACTATAATTACTATAAATACTATGTCTACTATTGAAAATCATTTAATCTATCTTTTGCATAATCCCAGTCATAATAGTATGCAACTCTTTTATCGACAACTATTCCAAGTATCTTTCTCATAATTCGCAACTGCTGAAATTATATTTTCTCTCTAAAAAAATTGAAAAAAAAAGTCAATCTAAACTTCAGGCCAGAAAATCGAGGAGTGGCTGAATACGAAACTGCATATTTTCCGGTGGTCGATCGCGAAAAGATCCGATCCTCGTTTAACGATCAGTCGTGCGTCGAGTTGCCAGTCGAGCGGTGATAATCGCGAATTATTATTCCGATTTGCAAAATGTTTATGGTGCTTGGGCGAGTGTCAGTCTCGGGTTCGCTCGGGCCGAGGGCCTCCCGACTATTCTAGGAACGGAGGTTGTTGTTTGCTGGAGGAAGCGCTGCATGCAGCGTGAACTGCAGCGGGGTTTGAACCCAAGACCTTGGACTAACCATTGCCCTCGATCGCTAGCTATATGCCCACTTCGCTGAGCCGCCACCGCCGGCAGAATTATTGACCCTCGCGAGGTCTCAAGCCCGAGACTTGCAGAACCTCACCGACTCCCCTCTCCCCCCTTCTACCCATCCCTCTCTCTAACCCCAACAAACAATCCCCCGCCCATCTCACACACAAGAATCGTATTTTCCGATCCCATTCGCGAATCTAATTCATTTTTTTCCTCCGAAAAATGGATCTTCGCCAAAAATGAATATCTCTGGTCTTTGCTTGTAAAATAGGAGGTATAGTAGTTTTCACAGTTGACCAATACTTGGTACATAGTTAGGAAGAAGTCAATATTATTTGACTTGATTTTCATTAGGACAAACGATCTCTTTAAATTCGTACACCAAGAGAAAAAAATTTATTTCTTTTAATTAAAAGTACACATTTAAACTATTTATTTGACTCAAATAAATTTTTATTTCAGCTTTTTATTTATTTCAAATATTCATAGTTATTCAGCAGAAATAAAAATATATATATATATATATATACATTCGAAACATTTAGATATTTGTTTTGAATTAACTTACGAGAAAAATCAGTCAACCAATAAAACAAATACTTGTATTGTTTTTGTACCAAATGTCGATAATAATAATATTATATAAAAAACGTTTATTTTGAAATTTGAAATATTACGGAAATTTCTTATCCAATCGCGAAAGAGATTCTGCACATGCGCAGCTCAGAACTGTTCTACATTTATTCTAATCAAATAAGGCGTACATTTGGGTCAAATATAATATATTTAAGTTAAATAGAAAATTTTTTTGACATAAATAAGATTTCTTATTGAGTTTGAATAAATAGTTTTATTCAAATCAAATGAATCTCAAATAAAAAAATTTAATTGTATCAAAAGAGTTTTTATTTGGCTCTGAGACAAATACATTTTTTATTTGAATCAAATATATTTTATTTTATTTAAATAAATTCTTTCTCTGAGTGTATTAAGGGCCTGTGATACTTTACCTTAAGAGCATTTTAGTTTCCGCAACTTTACGCTCTGAATAATAAATATTTTTTGCTAAAACTAGGCCATTTACTTCCGTCTATAAGAAACGGTAAATGGCCTAGTTTTAAAGAAAAATATTTATAATTGCGAGCGTAAAGTTGCGGAAACTACAACCAAAAAAAAGTTTCTTTGAAATCAAATAAACATTTTTCTGATATACGGCAAAAGAAAAAATTTCTTTGAATTAAATAAATTTTACGAAAACCTTCGGAATCTTTGTAAATTCTACAATTAAAATCTTTCAAAAATTATAAAAAAACTTTTGAAATCCCTCAAAAAAATTCTTTAATAAATTTTAAAATCCTTTAAATCCTACACAATATTTTACAGGTCATAAAAATCTCTTGAAATCTGTTCAAAATCTTTTTAAAATAATTAAAATCTCCTACATTCACTTAAAATTCCTGGAAATTGCATGACAACATCCAAAAACCTTTAAAATTCTCAGTAACCTTTTAATATTTTGAAATCCCACGAAAAGATTTTAAATTTTTTTAAATTTCACGAAAACCTTCGAAATCGCTTAGAATTGTACAAAGACATTTGAAAATTATAAAAATTTCTTTTAAATCCCTTAAGGAATTAAATTATTTTGAATTAAATAAAATTGATTCAATTCAAAGAAATTTTTTCTTTGGCCCTACTTATATCGAAAAAAAAAATTTCATTGAACTAAAAGATATTTTTTTAACACAAAGAAAATTTTGGGTGTACGAAATTCAAAAGATTTTTAGGATTTTAAAGATTTCGTAAAATTTTAACGTATATTAGGATGTTTCATGGAATTTAAAAGAAATTCTTGCAATTGTAAGAGATTTTTAAGAACTTTAAAGGATTTAAAATTTTTTGAAATTTGAAAGAAGTTTAAGAACTTTCCGAGGTAATTTCAACGAATTTTAAGCGATATCGAAAATTTTCGTGACATTTTAATAAATTTCAAAGGGTTTCTAGAAGTTTTAGGCGATTTTTATAAAAGACTTTGAGAAATTTTATGACATTTCTAATCATTTTAAGGGATTTCGAAATATTTTTCTGGTTTTAGGAATTTTAAGAGATTTTCATATATTTGAACGGATTTCAACAGATTTTTATCACTTTTAAGTAATTATAGGATATTAAGATATATTAAAGGATTTAAAAGATTTTAGAGTTTGCCTGAGAATTTCATTAAGGGATTTCAAAGAAATTTTTATAATTTTCAAATGCCTTTGTACAATTCTAAGCGATTTCGAAAGTTTTCGTGAAATTTTAAGAGATTTAAAATCTCTTAAAATATTAAATATTAAAAGGTTTATGGGAATTTTAAGGATTCTTGAATATTGTCATTGAATTTCCAGTCATTTTAAGATTTTTATGACATTTAAAATATTGTGTGGGATTAAAGGAGTTTAAAATTAGTCAGGGAATTTTTTTTGAGGGATTTCAAAAAGATTTTTATACTTTTTGAAAGATTTTGTAGAATTAACAAGGATTTCGAAGGGTTTCGTAAAATTTGAAGAGTTATCAAGAGATTTTTCTAATTATTTAAATGATTTTATAAAATTTCTAAAGGCCTCATAGAATTCGATGAAATTTCTAATGATTTTAAGAGATTTTCACGAATTTGAACGGATTTCAAGAGGTTTTTATGACTTAAAATATTTTTTGAGATTTCAAGTTGTCAGGGAATTTTTCTGTGCGATTTCAAAAAACTTTTATAATTTTTGAAAGGTTTCATAGAATTTAAAAGGATTTCGAAGCTAATAATTATTAATAATTATTATCTATATAAGATTTTACATATAGTTATTCCACTATATACCAAGTCGAATTTCTTACCAGGGTTTAATAAATACTATATTTTACAAATTTTTATGTACTTTTTTAATTATATTAAAATTTATTTTTATTAATGCATTTAATTGAATATTAAGGCAGTTATTAACCACTATTTTTTGATTTAAACTAAGTTATGCATAGAAGCGCAGCTTTAAAATTGGTGCAACTATTGAGGCATTTTTTCTGCAACGGTCCCAATCAAAAGAAATCGTTTTAGGTTACGATATAGGTCCCAAGCGGATACGGGAACGGTGGATAAAAAAAATGTGGCCCTGGGAAGTCCTTGGTGGGGGGCGGCGATCCCACGAGACCCAGGCAAGTCGGGACCAATCGCTATATATGTATATGGGACTATCAGTCCGGTAGATATAGATATTTTATGTAGATGTAGATACAGATAGAGTTGTAGATATATCTAGATAGAGTTGAAGATGTATTTATAGTCTCTGAGATCCGATCCAATCCGAATCAAGCCGAAGTGAGCTCAGTCGAGTTGAATCGCTGGGCCCGATTTGCCCCTTCCTATCCTCGCTCGGTCCCACCGCCCTCCCCCCACTTCATACAACGTGGTGCAGATGTGGTAGGTGTACTATAAACTGCGGTGCAAAGTGAGAAAAACATAACTCTGTAGTTAACCCGCGGATGCACTCGTAAAACCCCGTCATCCCGTCCTCGGGTCTCAGGGACCGACGAGTGTATAAATTGGTCTATTAATTCTTTTCGTTTTGTTGCACCGCTGCTGATGCGAATTTTATAAGCTCTTAGCATTTGGGTTTTAGAAATTAATGAGTCGAGATTCGCTTTGAAATTGGTTCGGTAAAATAAATTGCTTTTTTTTGTCAATTGTTTTCCAATTATAGAAAGACATTTTCTATTTGCCAAAAATCTGCTATTTTTAGATTTATGTTTCAGCCCTGGGCAAGATTGCAGAAAGAACCTCGGGAAAAACTCATTTTCAGGATTGAAAATTTTTTTCTAATTGTGTAAACATTAGAGATTGTTTTTCATAAATTCAAACTTTTTAAATTTAATTTTGAATAACTAAAGATTTTATGGAATTTAACAAAATTTCTGCAAGTTTCTTGAAAACTTCTGAAAATTCTTAAAGAATTTCTTGAAATTAGTTTAAATCACTTAAAGTATCTTGAAATCTTACGAATATCCGGAAACTCTGTTGAAATCTATTTTTCATTTATTTTTATATTAAAAATCACCATTTCACTTTTTTTAATGACAATAGGTACTGTGATGACGGATATTAATTTATTTTTTACGCATTCTTTGGAACTCAACTGAATAAGAAATTTTATTTATGAAAAAAAATAATATATATATTTCAGTTAAATAAAACCACATATTTCACGCAAATAATTATTTATTTCACAACAGAATTAAATAAAAATTGATTTGATGGAAACATCTTTCTTTAAATAGATATTTTTATTTCTGATGAATAACTATGAATATTTTAAATAAATAAAAAGTTGCTCCACTGAAATTGATTTATAATTCTAATTTTTTATTTATAATTCTAATTGATTTATATTTGAAGCTCAATATTATTCGATTTACTTATTGTGGCCATGTTGCCAAAAAGATAGGAGCAGAATAATGATTGCTGGAAAAATAGATGGGTGTAATCTTAGTAATTTTAAAGTATCGTCGACTCACGGAGAAAATGCACGTGTCATGAAAAATGATGACATCACTGGTACAGCAGAGTCGTTAATAAATCGACCATTTGAAACGCGTTGCTGCGGTTATTTGAGCACTCAAGAACCCATTTTACCTCTGCTTTCATTTCGGGTTCAAACGACACTGGCATAACAGAATGACAAAGCACCCAACGAGATGATTCGTCTGCATTCATGTCTTCAACCCACTCTCATAATCTCTTCTAAATACGTGGTCAAATTTTCAATAAAAAACGACTCAAAATTCAAAATTATTATTAAGACAATTCGTGCAAAGAGTATATTTAATGTTAAACTTCTAAAAATAATGTAACAATACTATATTTTAAGAGATTTAAAAAGGTTTTAGGGATTTTGAATCTTGTCGTAGAATTTCAAAATTGCAAAAGGTTTTTGAGAAAATCTAAAAATATTTTAAGGAATTTTAAATGTTCTCATGGAATTTCCAGAAATTTAAAGAGAATTTAAGAGGTTTTAATGATTTTTAATGTATTTTTGGCATTTTTAAGGATTTTATTAAATTTGGTGAAATTTCTAATAACTTTAATAGATTTTACGAGATTTTTATGACTCAAAATATTTTATCGGATTTCATTGAATTTGATGAGATTTCTAATAATTTCAATGTATTTTCAAAAATTTAAAAGTATTTTAACTGTTATTATAAAATTTTGGCGAATTCTAAGAAGTTTCTGAAAATTTGAAGAGCTTTTCACGAATTTAAAGCAATTTTGAAGGTTTTCGTAAAATTTTAAGATATTTTGGGATTTTAAGAGATTTTAAATATTGTAATAGAATTTCCAAGAATTTTATATGAAATCTCTTGAAATTCTCTCAAAATATTTAAAATCTCTTTAAAATTTCTTAAAATCTTTTAAAATTCCATAAAATCCGAGCTAAAGAAGTGCTTAGAATTGACCAACGAATACACTTGAATTTTTCAAAAACGATTCGAGCGATTTTTGCAATTTATTAAAAATTGGCAATTTGCAAAACGAAAAAATCACTTGAATCGTTTTAAAAAAATTCTGGTGTATTCTTCGGCTAATTCTAAACAATTCTTGTTCTTAGTAATTTTCTCGTAAAGTGCTTCGTTTCTGAGAAAAAAATTACAAAATGTCAGCATTTTGGAAAAAATCCAATTATTTTCGATTTTTTTTTTCTCAAAAACGAAGGACTTTACTAAAAAATTACAAAAACAAAAAGTACTTAGAATTGAACAAGGAATTCCCTTAATTTTTCTCAATGCGATTCGAGCGATTTTTGCAATTTATAAAAATTAGCAATTAGCAATTAGCAAAACCAAAAAATTACTCAAATCGTTTTGAAAAAATTCAGATGTATTCATTGATCAATTCTAAGTACTTTTTGTTTTTTCTAATTTTTTAGGAAACTGCTTCGTTTCTGAGAAAAAAATTCATGAATTTTCTGGTAAAAATTTTGCAATTCGGGCGCCATTTTGAAGTTTCTAATTGTTCAAAATGACTTCACAACCTCATATTCTTTAAATTCAGACATCGCGTCCACTATCTAGACCGGTTTCAAGATGATTCCAAGCCTGTAAATCTTTAAAAACACGATTAAAAAAAATTCCTTCGAAAATCATGTTTTTTTTTTTATTCAAACTGCACTTTTATATTACTTATTTAATACTTAGAATATTATTTATTAAAGTATAAATTCTGTAGATGTTCTGACAAAATTGTTTAAAATTTTTAAATTTCATGTTAACATTGTTATTGTTTTGAATTTAATGTTTTAAATTCACCCTGAATTATATTTAATCGAACTTAAATTTCGGTGGATTCATCATGAATTTTAATGAAGAACTACCTGAATTTGAATTTTTTTGATTTCTTAAGAATTCAGACCTTTTTTAAATTCTTAAAATCTTTTCCTCGGTATTACTCCTGAATTATTATTAATTTAAATTTTATGGACTTAGAATTGAGGTCAAGTTTTTTTTCTTTTTTTGCTTTTAGCCAAATTATTTGGTATCTTCATTCTGTTGGTTTAAGTTAGTTTCAAATTTTCACACCTTTTCACCCTTTGTAATATGACAATACGCAAATACTCTATGATGACTGTATTCAGAATTATTTGAGATTAGCAAGTTAGCAATAATTATGAAAGTGTGAGTGAGAGGGAGACAGAGATATTAGTAAGAGTCATTGATTCTTGAAGATAGAAAAATCTTTGTTATATTCATCTGACGTAGGTGTGCAAATCATTAAGAATACACATTGCTCAAGATCGTGTACGAGCGGTTCTTGCAAATATTTCAAAATCACAAATACAAGGCAAAAGCTAACTCGCTCAGGACTTACAACACCTTTTCGTACGCGAGTCGCGAGCCGCACGCGTGCTATCGGCTTTTCAATGCAATCACGCATCCTCGGCAGAGAAATAAAGAGAATATCTTATCTCGTGCGAGCTAGCGCTCCCCATTAAAATACACATTGACACGTGTACTTATTAAACACAATACTAACGCAACCAACCTATCAAGAAGTCTAATCTATATATGCGAACAGAAATAATTAATCGCTCTTACAAGATAGAGCACAACTAAATACAACGAGCTTGTGTTTTAACGATACTCAGGCAAATGCACAACTTTTTACAGATGAAAGCCTAGCTGTTCTGATTTTGCTCAGAAATCTCTAATTGCATTCTCAGTTTTCTATATATATATATATATATATATATTTATCTATGTATTTTATGTTATTTATCAAGAAAATAATGCGCTTCTGCTGGGAATATTTATTCGTCTTTAATTAAGCAATGTGCGAATATGTTGGTAATTTTTAACTTTGGAGATTATAATAATAATCCTAATTCGAAAACACTCGTGAATTCCCGATAGAAAATTTCTTATGTTATAAAATAATTTTAATAAATAAGTTAATAATGAAAATAATAATTTTTAATAAATTATCTAATGTTATAAGTTATTTACTAAATCTTAATCTTTATGAAAATTTTCTGACTCAGTATATAGAGTAAAAACATCATTTTTTTAAATTATCACTTAATTGATAATTGAAAAATTGATGGATAAAATAATGAAAATGTATCGAGTTAAATAAAACTATTGGAAATTATCTTGAACTTATTTTTATGTGAGACAGTAACCGATTTCAGTAGTAAGAATCAATACTAGTAAGACATCATATATGTACTACTGAACCTCGTAGAAAGCAGTCTTCAATTAATTTTCTAAATACAATTTTTTAATTTCATTACATAAGAAATATTAGTTCAAAATGTTATTGCAATTTTTTAAAATAAATAAGACAATTTCTTAGATTAAATATTTCTATATTTGTTATAAAATAAAAGGAATCTTATTTTTTAAACTGAAAAATGCTTACGTAATTCTGCAATCATTTTTTTTTTATTATAAAAAAAACAATGTCATTTTAATCAAGCAGTAAACTCTCACTCTTTAAATCTTTCGAAATCTTGGAAAATCTCTTGACATCTCTCGGAATTTTTAAATTCCACAAAATCACTTGAATCCTTCCAAAACTCAATAAACTCATTAAAGCTCATTAAATGTAGTTTGAAATTTCATGCAATTCTTTGAAATTGTTTTCAAACTTTTCAAGTTCGTTCGCAAGATTTGAAGTGTTTTGAAATTTTGTAAAATTTTATGACATCTATTTGAAGAGATTTTAAGAGGTTTAATTAAATCCAAGAGAGATTTTGAAATACTTTAAGCAACTCTGAAAGATTTCAAATCTTTAATAATGTTAAATTCATCTAAAAGTTATTTTCTTTCGTCCACTTGATTTGGTTTTAATCGGATTTCGGAGTTGTCGTACTAAATGGGAGAGAATTGAAAAAATTGTGATAAGCTTTGAACCTCTTGAAGTATCTATAATAAGAATATTACTTATCATCAATTTATAATTAATTGAGGCAAATTTTAATTTTTTTGTTCTCGGTATTTATTTAAATGAAAGTTTGACAAGCTTAATAGTATTATAAAATATATTTACGAATAAAAAATGATTTATTATAACGCGTATGAATTATATTCTGCCTCCAATTATTGATTTATAGTGATTATGAGGTATATGATCCGGTTAATTGTTACAGTTTATTATGCAATTTATCTTTATTGCCACCGCGCATGTCATATCATATTTTATATTTATTGTTCATTGTATCTTTAAAATTTTATGATAATTACTCATTCCTTTGTTGTAAAACACGTGCATTGACAGCTTATAAAAATGACGAATACTTTTTGTATTCCCTACGAGAAAAAGACTTTAATTCAATATTTCAAAAATTCTTCCATGATCATTCGAATTTTTGACACACTATATGTCGTTGAAGAAATAGCAAAAAAGCTTTTTATACTTTTCTGAAAATTGTTGGCCCTTCATTGAAATTGATTTAAAAGTACTAACGAATCTAGAAATAAATTTCCAGCTTCTCTCGACGTCAAAGTGCAAGTGCATCATGGTTATAAAGAGAGGTATAATTACTGGTTTTAGAAAAAATATAAAACTATGAAATATCTTTCATGAAATTAATTATCGCTTTTCCTAAAGTGATTCACGTTCCTTCCCCTCATTTTCAAGATTTATTTATGGATTTGACGCATATCGCGGTTGCAGAACGATTCGGAGTCACTGGCAGAGCGTTAGTCACGGTCGAGCAAAAAGAGCAGAAAGAAACAGGTGAGCAAAGAGAGAGAAAGAGAGAGAGAGACACAAAGATTCATGCATGCAAAGACGTTGACCTTCGCTTGAGAAATTTTACAGTAATGTGGAAGCATTAGCCTTTTTTACTGATTCCACATTTTCAATATCTTTTTACCTCCAAGAAGCTAATTAAACCTAGCAAACTTTCAAGAGATTTTATGAGTATTTGAAATTTTCATTAATTTGTAATCTGGTATATAAGTTAATTACAAAAATGGGAAGTGCATTCGGTCGATTTACATTAATATTAAGCGTTTCTAAAAATGTTAATTATGATCGGGCTTTAATTTCTTAGAGTCAACTGGTGATATAAGTTAATTAGGAAAATAAGAACTGCATTCAGCTGTTTTTTAATGATATTAATTATTATTTGAGATTCATGAAAGAATTCATAATTTCTTCATATTCGATTCATTTAGTTAGAAATTCTTTCGATAGTTTTAAAGGTTGCAAATTTAAAAGTTTTAATCCATAATGAGCTAGCCAAATTTTTTTTACCTACATACTAAGATAATTAGAAAATAGTCAAAAAATAATTATAACTTTAGAACCTATTCGATAATCAAAATTATAAAGTTAAATTCGTATTCTGGGAGAATAAATGCATTATTCATTGAAATTTGTTAAAAATAGATAGTATAAAAAATTTAAAACATTTTTTAAACTCAGAAAAAGTAAAAAAGTCCGACTAGAAATCAATGCATCATTCAGAGAAATTTTATAAAAATCGGCCAGTTTAAATATCATTCAAAAACTGATTACAAATTGAAAATTCGTTGCGCAAGAAAAAAATTTCAAAGTCAAATTCGCGTTCAGGAAATATAAATGAATCATTTAAAGAAATTTAATAAAAATAGACATGATTCAAAATAGAATACTTTTAACAAAACTCAGAAAAATCAAGATTAACCAAAAATATCGAAAAAATGAATATCGAATACATAAATTGAGGAATGTTAAAAAAATACCAAATTATTAAATTGCCACACAAGTTTTTCAATTTCCAAAATTCAAATTCGCCGAAAATATTTTTATATGTGCTGGTCTCTTTAAATTTTACAAAAAAACTTCAAAATCCTTAAAAATTCGTTGTTAAAATTTGTGAAAATATCCAAAAATTCTTGAAAATCCTCAAAAAATGGCACGAAATCCTTCAAAATTCTACAAAATTTTTTAAAAATCAGAAAAATATTTTGAAATTCCTTAAAATTATTAGAAATCTCATAAAATACCATGAAAGCCTTTAAAATTTCACAACTTTTTAATAAAACTTATCAAAAACTGTTAAATTCTATGAAATTTTTTCAGTCATAAAAAACGTTTGAAATCCCTGAATATAATTACCCAACAAACTTTAAAATACTGAAAAATCTATACAGTATTTTAAAAATTAAAAGAAATCTTCTGAAATTCGTTAAATTTCGTCAAAACCCCTTAAAATGCTTAGAAACCTTTTTAAATTCCTCTCTAAAAAAATGGTGTCACAAAATGTCTTGAAAACATCGTAAAATCCTATGAAATTTCATGAAATCCCTTAAAATTCCTGACAATCCCATGAAATCTCATAAAATTCTCATAAGATATTTTAAAATTCCTTTAAAATCCTTCAAAATCTGGGGAATTTTCTTGAAATTACTCAAAATCTCACAAAATCCCTTTAATTTCCTGAAATTCCAATAAATAAATCTCGTAAATTCCCTGAAATCCCTGAAGTCATTAAAATATTGTAATATCCTATGAAACATTGTAAAATCTTTGAAAATTACCTAAAATTCCATGCAATCTCGCAAAATCCTGTAAAATTTGATAAAATTCCTCGAAATACTGTGAAATCATTTAATATTTCTAAAATCTCAATAAATTTCGTAAAGCCCTTCTAAATTTCTTAACATTTTTCAAGCTTCCGTGAAATCATATTAAATCTCTTAAAATACCTTAAAACTTTTTAAAATCACTTAAAGTTCCACAATATATTTATCGTTAAATCTTTTAAGATTTCTCAAAATCCTTAAAACTATTTAATATCCCTTAAAATATCTAAAAATCAGAATAAATTTCATAAAATTCCTTGAAATACTGTGAAATCTTTTAAAATTTCTATAATTTCAATAAACTCTATAAAATTCGTATTCTCTGTCTTGAATAATATTTTCGAAAACGAAAATAGTCTGAAGATTGTTTTCACACAATTCGCGCAGTTTCTAAAAATCTATACTAATCAGATTTTCGACAATAATGTGTTCGATATATTAGCAACATCTCTTTTTCAAGATAGACAAAAATACATAATAAAATAAAAATAGTTGGTTTTATTGGTATATTTACTTTCTCAATATTTTTTTTTAGTCCCAAAAAGATAGTTCATAATTTGAAAACACTGCAATGAATATCCTAAAGTCAAATTCACATTTATTGAGTATATAAATCTATCATTCTGAGAAATTTGATTTAAAAAATGGTCGAGTAATGGACTCAAATAGATATTATGAATCTATGCATCTGAAAATCGCGGAAAATTTCCTCGAAATTAGGGAAATTGCACACGTGTCACTCGTACTCGTCAAGTTGGCCTCTAACTGCGCGTATAACGAACTCGGGGCTGTTTATTGCGTGACAAAATAAATAAAGCCGCGTTAACGTGGTTGGCAATGAATTCCCGTGGTGCTCGGCGAGTCGAGCGGTCAACGAGCCGGATATTTCATCCGAGCTTTTCGGGCTCGACGAACTGTTGGTCGTGTCGTGTCATTTCGTGTCGACGATCCTATGACTTTCCAAAATACTACCTGGGAAGTCATGCCCCGGACTTGAAACTTAAAAAAGCCGGAAAGAGAAAAAATTCTTGGAATATAGAGAAAAAAAATTAAAATAAACTCGACTGCAGCTGGGAAGAAAGAGAAAAACTACAAGAAAGTACAGAAATGGCAACGAGAACGACAAATGCGACGAATACGACCAAGACGGTCTACAAGATCACAAGTATTTTTAGGCGATGCTCAGGACGTTCACTTTCGGTTTTTGGCGCAAAGACAAATTTTTGGCCGCTGCCACGACGTTGCATATAAGAGAGTTTTTAAAAATATACGGCCTCAAGAAACACTTTGACAAATCGCCACCCACTTGACCCCCCAACGAAGGGGGAAAAATTCGCGGACCACTGGCTGCGGCTCTTTTGAGTTAAAAATTGATTTGAGACAAGCCTGATAAAGTAAAAAGTGTTTTTACTTCCTTTGAGTGACGATTTAGAAGTGGGAAAATTAATTTTTTACAGGGTGGCCTCTTGACTTCGAGATCAGGAAATGATCGGGAGTTTACTCCTGATCGCAGTAAAATTCAAGCTTTTATTTTTCTAGTTATTATCTATGCTACAAATTCGATTAAAGTTTCAGAAGTTTTATTTGACGACTATTTATACATTCATTGGAATAAACAAATTTTTATAAACGATTTCAAGGTTCCAAAGACTTCAAATTTTTATTTATTTACGAGAAGCAACTTTTCCAGCGTTGCCTGGGATTTTAAGAAATTTCAAGGGATTTCGAAAGATTTTATAATACATATTTCAAGAGATAAAGAGACATAAAAAATGAATAAGGGAGTAAAAATAAAAGCGTACAAAGTATTTCACTCTCTAGGAGTTAAAAAGTACTGTTTACTTTCAAAGAGTAAAAAGCATATCGTATAAAGTATATTTAACTCCGTGCACTAAAAAGTACTTTTTTACTCCCTTTTAGTCTCTGGGATGTTAAAACTAGAAATTTAGCCCCTCTTCATATCACACAAAATATAATTATTAATCTGACATTTATCTAATTTATCATTTATCAGGAAAAATTATCTGAATTGCTAACCTACTCGTGAAATCTCAACCTTTATTTTATGGTTAATTTGTGGTTAATATTACCATAAGTATAATTTAAGTAATCATAAGTAATAAACTCAGCAGTCAGGGAAAAGGTTACGACAAACATTATTGCTCAAATCGTATTTCCCTCTCATTATAAAATACGTTAAAAAATAGTTTGACATTTCATATACTTTAGATTTCAATTTTCATTAAATTTATGAGAATGCTTCTCTTATTAATTTTTCTTTGATGTAATCCAAGTAATAAATTTATCGTATATTATATATAATATATCTTAAAAAAACAATTTTCATGAAGTCTTTATGCAAAAACGCCTCCAGATGATCAAAACTAATTATAACTCGAGAATCAATACAGAAAATTTTTTTCTAATATTATCATCACATTTCACAGAAAAAGTGATATGTAATAAAAAGTCTGGCAAGAGGCAAGTTTAGACTTCAATCTTTATATAAAACAAAAAAAATACTTAGAATCACATAAAAATAGTGTGAAAGTAGTTTAAAATTTGAAAAATCATTATGTTTTCTTTTAAGATACTTAAACATTTATTTTTCAACTTTTCGAGATCAAGCTCATCAGGAGTGGTCACCGTGGGATTAGTTGGGGAAGGTCAAAACGCCCCCTTCTTCCTTATAATAATATTTTTTCTCACGCAAAGTATAAATATGTCCCCTGGCATTCGGAAATTCGTGGAAAGTGTCAGTGCGCATTAATTCTGGGAAGGCGGAATCGCAAGAAAATTCAAAAAAATAAGTCGCGTCAACACCTGTCAAGAGCACCGCTTGTATTATTTATTTACACCGTTTTTTTCACACGAAACTTTTCTTTGATATGCCAAATACATTTTTTCAACAAAAATTACTGACACTGTATTTCCTCGGAAAAAGAGGGCAAAGAACTATAAAACTAACGAGGGTGACATTTATATCCGCTTATTAAATTTAGTGTCGAAATTCGCCACAGTGGTGCTCGAGTCAAAAATATGGCCACCATAATTAATGATAGCTGATTCAGTTTTCGAATCTATTTCCGAAATAATTTCAAACTGAAGGTATTTTTCGTTAGTGGATAAATTGTAATTAATTGTAATTAATTTCGGTTTCTATCAAATTTTCATAAATTTGCAATCGAGATAAAAAAAAAAGAGTGGTTCGGAGAGAGGCGAATGAACTGTTTTATAGGAAAGTAAAAAAATTTCATAATGCCTAAGCATGAAAGGAAAAAAATTTATTGCAAAAGGAAGGAGGTGCTCCACTGATAAAGAGGTCTTTCGAATGGCGAAACATCTTGGACGTCAAGTGGGTTTTGACCGATAAGAAGGCTAATGTCCGTATGATCGCCGTTCAACCAAATAGCGCGCTAACTTGCACTCGTTGCATACAGATGTGTTAGCGAGTTATGCTTACACAGGACAAATAAAATGGAGTCATGGAAATGAAGATGTACTATTTTTATTAACTTTTAATACACCTGCAGCTATAATAACAAATGCAACAACTGCAGATTATTGATCCTAATCGTGAAAAAATTCTGCACGATGTAACTCTATGAAATTTTCTTTAAAAAGAGACTGCAATAACAGGGAAAATATAAAAAGTGTCTCGAGTCCTCAAAAGCTAATTATATAAATATGATATCGCTTTAAATACTTTATACAGCAAACAAAACAAACTGCCGTTTCCTACGTTTATTAACTAAAGTCGACATTTTTTTTAAAATCTGTTTATAAATCGTTTACTATTGCTTAAGTGTCAATAAAATAATACAATAAATACTCTCGAACTCAATTTTTTGAATGACTGTTTTTATAACCCACGAGTGAAAAAATAGAATGTGAGAGCGTTTATTGTATTGTTTTATTGACATTTAATTCTTAACTAATAGAAGACAAAAAAGGAAGTCAAATTATCGTTACAGGCTAGATTTATGTTATTTTGATTTTAGTTTGAATCAGATAAAAGATTATTGAAAAAGTTGTAGAGAATTAATCAGAAAAAGCAATGACCAACATATTTCTGAATAAATTAGGAATTAAGTTCAGCTCAAGACCTTGGCTGGAGATAAGGATTTTTGCATTGAAATACCAGTAATAATTTTTCGCATATTTCAATAACCGGATTTCATTCGAGGTAAAATTTAACGTCGTGATTACAGAATTTATTCGAAAGAATATATATATATTTTTTTTTATATCGTGTTGCATCCGTAGCAAAACATGCGTACATTTTAACTCTGTCATCGTTCGAGTCCCGAGCTTCGTCAAGTGCGACCGTACATTTCGCAACAAGAATCGTATCTCACGCACAATGCGTTTTACGTCGTTGCACATTGCATAAATAGCCGAACCACGCCGGTCACTGGACCGAGTCCGGGTCGTGAATCAAGGATTAATGTTTGTAACTTTTACATGCGTCGGCTTAAATCCGCCTCGAGGGGTCAAAATGTCCCCTCAGTCTAGTTAATCCACAAAAAAATTATTTAAAATCATCAATTTAATTTATTATCATGTATAAAATTTAATGAAAAACAACTGGAATAGATAAATATTTCATTTCCGGTCGTTTAGATTCACACATAGCGAAATTAGTCTTTCAGTTCGAAAATCGTCCACCAGGCGGTGATTTTTTAAGTTTCTCACAAGCAGTGAAGCAAAATTAATTTTCAGCCTACTTTCAGTGATTAGATTTTTATTATTTTTAAATTCATTCTAAGGACTTTATTATTAAGTTATTCGTTCAGTTAATTATACTTAATTTTGATTAAAGTTGATTAAAGATGGATACTTGCGGAAAGGTGAAAGAGAGGAAAATAAATGTTGCGCTGAACCCAATTGGGACAATAATCTGAATGCAATGTACTATGTGTATTATAAAATACAAGTTCATCGTTCCGACCTCTTTCCTTATTATAACGAGTTCTATCACCCCTCGCTTCGGCGGTAATAAATACGCATTTGCAGTCGTTATCAACTTGGCTGATTTGCTCGCCGTACTCATATTGCACGATTACTAATCGTGCAACAAGAAAATAATGTAAACACACCGATAACGCTAATTTATTGTAACCGCCTGTCGTCCCCTGAATTCCCCGATTCCCAATAGTCGATGTAACGACGCATTTAGAGATTATCGACTTTCTTCTACTTATTTATTTATTTTTTCTTTTATAATTGAGGTCTCAATTATCAAATCGTTGAACATGTCTTTTGAAATATTTGAATTATTTAAAATCCCGTCTAATCCTTAGTAATAAAATCACTTGAATTCTTAGAAATCTTGTAAAATTTCTTGCAAATTCTTAAACTTTTCTGAACTTTTTGAAATCTCGAGAGCTTCTTTAAAATAATTTTAAACTTTTAAAAATTTTTCTAAATTCGCTAAAATCGATTGAAGTTTTTTAGAATTTTTCAAATAATCTTAAATCCTTCAAATTTCTTTGGAAACAGTCAAAATCCCTTAAAAATTTCTTAGCATCCTGTGAAAATCCTGAAACTGTCTTGAGTTCTTTAAAAAAATCCTTGAAATTCCTTGAAATATTGTGAAATTCTTTGAATCTCTCTAAATCCCTGATTTAGAATGTGAAATCTTACGAAAATTTTGAAACTCTTTTGAAATCCATTTCTCACCTACTTTTATATAAAAAAAAATTACAATTTTCCTTTTTTTAATACAACAATAGGTTCTATGATGACATATTAATTTATTTTTTCTAAAAAAATGCGTGTAGACATTTTTTGCAACTCCACAACTCCAACTGTTTCTTACTTAAAATTGAATTTTTTTTTTAAATTATTAAAAAAGAAAAAATATAGTTTAAAATTTAGTAGACAACCTGAAAAATACAACTAATATAACACGCGATTTATGTGCGATGACTAAAAATTTATTGAACGGGAAGTAAGTATTTAATTGTCAGATAAAAGGAGGAATCAATCAGAAAAAATAAAGGTCATCATTATTTCTGAATAGATTAGCAATTGAATATTGATCTCGGAACCTCGGCTGGACGTGACAAATATAATTAATAAATAATAAACTGTTTCACTGTTTTTTATGAAAATTTATCTCTTGTGAGCAAAATAATTGAAAAAATAATTGAATAAATTAATTGAGTATAATAATTGAGCATAATAATTTAGCAAAACAAACTGAAGTAAGTGGAGAGTTGGATAAATAAATTGAAAGAGAATATTTGCGAGGAAATTGATTTGTTTTGAGAGGGAATGAAATGAGGTCGCTGTTCGATTAAATATTAGTGTAATCGTCATAAAAAAAAAAAAACATAATTCGCGGCGTAGTACACTGAGCAATTTATCCAATCCGTTTTAAGCGTAGGTGTCGCGTGTCGCAATTCTATTGCCTCCGTAGATATGCCTCGGTATTGCTAGCTTGACTAGTTTCGCGGGGAAAAATCGCGTCTGTTAGTCATATGCAACTTGCGACATCGCGAACCGACCCCCGGCCGACTCCGAGATCGAGTACTCACGTCCTGCATGAGCGAACTCGAGTCCTGTCGGGTCTTTCTGACCCACTTACCAACCGATTGATTAAAGCGAATCTGATATTCGACTCGACTCTCGCCGATGAGCTGAACGCCGATTTGCCACTGCATTCCGCTTACGGGGATAAAAATCCGCGATTGTAATCTCGTTACGGCCAATTTTAAACTCGAGCCTCACTATCGACATTACAGCTTTACTTCAACAAAAATTATAGTCTTGAGTTTAAAGTATTCTCTTAAATTAAGTAAAGAAGCCTTGTGCGGGTTTCATTCTTCTGCAATCTACGATGTCTGTTGTTTAGATTTTGGAATTTTTAGATGTTTGGCGCCAAACACCAGTTGGCGCTGCGATCAGCCTTTCTCGCAAGTGATGGTTCAAATCGCTTTCTAAATTATTTTAGCAGTACGAAATTCTGATACTTAAGTTATTTTTTTCGAGGATCTGTTCGGGATTTATTTTCTACTTATAACATTCATTTTTTTAGACATTTTTAGAACTTCCCTGGTACTTAGGTTCTATATAATGTTTAGAATGTGATATACGCCCAGGCGCAAAGACCCAAACGACATTGCTATCTCGAAAATAAATTTAAATAAATATAAGTTAGAAAATAAGAAATAAAATAAAATAGAATAATTTAGGGAAAAGTAGAAAGAATCTTCGCCTCAAAATACTCAGACTTAAGTCTGACTACAGCGCGGCGAAGACAATTTCTACTCACACAGCGAATACTGCGTAACGGGGACTCAGACAAGCGCGGATACCGAGAAAATACGTTCCGCGCATCTCCCACCAAAAGGGTTCTTCCCTCACCACGCGGCCCCTTTAGGCCCTTACAGTATAAAAAGGTTTGTGCGACGAGAAATCGTCAGATCATTTGGGGGCGGAATACCGCCTTGCAAACAAGCTGAGCTAGTGGAATACCATTAGGTGCAACACCCGAGTCAGAATACCGCTCGGCATCGCTATCTCCGCCTTCCGCACAACCATTCGACTTTTAAGGACTTTGGGCTATCGGACCCTCACAGACCTAGAATTACCCACACTAACTTCGTTAACACATTTAGTTCTTTTTAAGCGACGCGAACCTCTGGCGTCTCCGTTTGTTTAAACCTGCTTTCTAAATAAACGATTTTTAGTTACTATAACAAAGGCTTGTCTTTACTCAAAAGATACTTCCTACCCCACCCCCCTCCTATTTTCCTTTCTCACCCACTCAGACTTCGTTCTGCTTCCCCTACTCCCTAACGATCAACTTCTGCACAAGGATTGATATCAAATGTTTAGAATATTTTTGAAACTATCTTCTGATTTTTGTACTCGGGTCGGCGGCGTTCCTAAAGCAAAGATTCTAAAACTTTTCCTAAATTGCCATTTTGAATTTGTGGAAGTTGACGCCAAACGCCAGCTGGCGCAAAGCTCAGATAGTTTCACAAATTATGGATACAATCGCTTTCTAACTTGCTTTAGTAGTATGAAATTTATCCCTTGGACCGTGGTTTTATTATCTAAAAGAAAAGCGGTCCCCTTTTAGATTTTGAAAATAGCATAGTAGAAAATTCTCTTGCCGTCACAACATAAGGTTGTTTTTATTTTTGTTTCTTTTTTTTTTTTGCGAAAAGAGGAAAAAAAGTGAAAGGAAGTGCTTGGCGGTGTTCAAGGTCTAGCAGATTACTCTAAAAGCTCGGAGTCGGTTAAATTGGTACTTGCATATCTCTTGTCCGTGTTGGCACATTTTTGGCACACTATCCGTTGCACATCTGCGGCATATTCTAGCTTTCCCCCTATGGCTCTTCCTCGAATTCAAGTATCTCGTTTTACGAAGACGTATTTAGTCCAAGATCACTGCATCTCTTTCGATAACGTTTCTTTCGTTAGTTTAAGTTCTTTTCGCTTTTACTAAAAGTTTACGATTATAATGAATGCAAATATTGCAAAATTTGTTCGATTATTGATTGATGTATCATATGTATTATTTATCAAAGAATTTAGTTGAATTTGTCGAAAATAGATATTACAATATTAATAATTATAATAGTAGATTATTATTTATTTAATAGGTTTTAGAAGATTTCCAAAGATGTGGAGGGATTATACAGAATTTCCAGGCATTCTTTGAGATTCTATTGGTTTTCGATCATTTTAAAGAATTATGAGGGTTTGCAAGAGATTTTTTTATATTTAAAAAGTTTCCTGGAATTTAAAAAAATTACATGAAATTTGAAGAGATTTTAAAGGAAGTTTAGGGAATTCAAAGAATTTAAGGTATTTTAAAGTTCTCTTTTCTAGTAACACAGTTATAGAAATATTTTTTTTTGGCTTTTCTTGTATTGAGGGAATGGAAGATTTCCCAAACTGTGTCATTCGATATTCAAAACATTAAAAATTTTCGGCCTTGCTTTTTATTTGGGAAAAATAAAGAAGGAAGAAAATAAATAAGAAGAAAGAGAATAAAATTAATTCCGACTTAATTTAAAGAACTTCGAGAGTCTGATAAACTTTTAAAAGCGATAAATGAAAGCCTAGCGTGTTTCATTGGATCTCGAATGCAAAAAACGTCCGGTGAGCGGAATGTAGAAGGACTCGATGCAGATCTACCTGAAACTCGAAGCAAAGCGGTTTTCTTTGAAGCTTTCAACAAACCTTCGCCTCCTAAATCTGACGACGTCCGATTCGCTTTGATTTTTACCGAAGTAACTCAGTCTTTGCTTCTAGAATTCAGAATATTTATCTGTGCAAGATGAATTTTTGCTTCAATATATTTTTATTCCCTTTCAGTTTTTTTCTATTGAACAATTGTCCCACGGGTTTGGCTCTAGAAATTTTAGAAAAGAAATATAGAAAGAACAAATTTGACTTTTTTATTTTAAATGTTAATGTTAATGAGAATGCAGCTTGTTTATGAGAAAATGTCGATATTTTGTTTAGGTTTTTTTTTCACAAATTCTTGGGTCGACCAGTTCTTTAGTTGATGATGTGAAACCCAATTTGAGGCAGAGTTTGTCGAATGGTTTTCGGACAACTGAGATTAATTAACATTTATGAAGATTGTTATTTCAAGCAGCAAGTTTTAGACCGAAAGAGAATCATTATACTCAATCAGGCAGAAAAAGTAATTTAAGACACGATTTTGATGATAACTGTTTTGAAGATTTTTTTGATTTATTATTTTGATCGTTCTTGTTTCTAAATGTCAGTTAAATATTGAAAATCACTCAGTTCATTGTCAGGTTTCCAGCAAGTCGAGAAGAAAACTTCTCATAACATGTAAAAAGATTCTGGGTAACTAATTAACTATGTATTTTTAAAATGAATTATTTCCTATAATATATTTTAATAAAAAATAATGTTTATTGGGATTAATTATAGCCAGTATCTTACATCAAGGTCTTGAGCTGTCTCTCCTAATTTATTCAGTAATAAGTTGGTCATTATTTCTTTTGATTAAGTCCTCCTTAAAGCCTTGATATTTTATATTTTATGTGCTTTCGCTACCTAAATGCCCATATTACATTCACAAATTTATTTTACAGTTTTTAAAAAACGTTTTTTAAACCTTTTTAAATACTTTTGACGTTTTGTTGTAATTTCTTATTTTTCGTAAAACTTTAAGGTTTTTTTTAAAGACCTCTTTAAAAGCTCTTGAAATCTTAAAAGTTAAAAACCTTTTAAAAAACTTTTAAATCTTCTGATAATCCCTAAAATATTTTTAAAACCATCAAATTCTTTTTGAAAGCTCGTAAAGTTTTATAAATTCTTACAAAATCCTTTGTCATTAATTTAAAAATTATTTAAAACAAGGTTTTAAGGGATATAATATAATATGCCCCTCGATTTTTCAAAACATCATACAATTTCTATTTAAATATTTTATCGATATTCCATAAGCTTTCTTTTAATAAACTTTTGCGTCATCCTCTGGATAAAAGAGCCTTTAATCAATGCCAGATTTGTTGCCTCTTTTAAAAGACCTCATCCTCTACGTCTGAGGTTATGTCCAAGAGATAAAATCTTTTAGTAGCTAATAGTCAAGTACCTTGTTATTCATAGAAAGACTGCTTATCATTGTAATAGAGAAAAGTTGACAATGAAGAAATTTCGTGACGATGCTCACCCATAAATATATATGTATGGGGAACGTTTCGTGATTTCTCGATGACTAACCCATTATATTACTATACATATATTGTATACATGTAAATATATATATGTACCTGACTAGTATCTTTACATTCATAGGTATATCCGCACGAATAATAGTATTTCTATACCCTATCTCTATCGGTTTAAGATTCTTGAGAGAGTTATCATCATGGATAATCAGTTATACAGGTCCAGTGGGCAAATTCCTGGCGCCTTTAGATTTTATCTTCAGAGGCTTAATTCAAAATTATGCACCTATTCGATATGGATTCCGGTCATATTTCTTTACGATTATTATTTAACTTTACTCTATTAGTAAATGAAAATTCCTACAATCGTAAAATATTTCAAGGAGGAATTACGTAAAAATCCTTAAAATTAAAAAAAAATTTATTTGGTTCACTTCTTACAATATTTAAGTTATTATCAATTTTGAGGAGTAATATTAATAGGATTTTAAGAATTTTAAAAGAACTGTAGAGATTTTTATGATTTTTAAAAGATTTTGTAGAATTCTACATTTCTAATAATTTTAAGGGCACGTGATACTTTATCATAAGAGTAAATTTAATATCCGCAACTTTACGTTCGCAATAATAAATATTTGTCTTTAAAACTAAGCCATTCACCTCCATTTCTTACAGACGGAGGTAAATGGCCTAGTTTTAGCAAAAAATATTTATTATTCAGAGCAACGTAAAGTTGCGGCAACTATTTAGCTCTTGTGGCAAAGTATCACATGCCCTTAACGTATATTTGAATGATTTTAAGAGATTTAAAATATTTCTAGGGATTTAAAGAAGATTTAACGAATTTTAAGCGATTTCGACTGTTTTTTAGGATTTCATGGAATTTAATGATATTTCTAATCATTCTAATGTATTTTAAAGAATATAAATTATAGATGATTTGAAAATGCTATTCTTTGCTTAAAACCTGTTGTAAATTTTGGTTGCTTTTATTAGTGAAATAAAGTTTTCCATCCTGTCAAGAGTGTTCAGAAAGAGACTTGATCATATTCCCCAAAAGCAAACATCGTACCAAGAGGCAAACTCCTTGGTCGTAATTTTAGAACATAATTTAATACTGAGTGGTGCAATATTTCAGAGTTAAGGCTGTCTATAGTCAGTTCCCGGAAGAACGAGCATTATTAAAATGTGCCAGTGTCCACTGGCTAGAGAAAATGTGTATACTTAAAATCTATGTTACTTTATATGTTTTAATATACTAATCCTACACAATATATAAGTATGTATATACTTAATAAAACGTGCTTATTACACACATAAGTACGCAAAGTGTTTATACAGTTATAAATGCATTGCACTTGAAAGAAAATCATAGATTCAAATGCAAGTGTGCTGTGTGTGTGTGTGTGTGTGTGTGTGTGTGTGTGTGTGTGTGTGTGAAGTTTACTTTAATTATCACACAAATAAATAAATAATATATATATATATATATATTATATAATCATAATAATATAAATAGATATATAGTATAGAGATCATGTATATGTATAGATATAGCTGTGCTTATATAATTATACATTATATGTATGTAGAAATTATGCTTTGAGGCTCATCGGTTTAGTTGGTTGAGTTGAGAAGCAACTTAGCTAACTCTGTCGCAGCATGTGTTCGGTGCAAGGAGAGGTAACATATAACTACATATAATATAGAAATAAGATACCGCAGCGATAATAAACGTGAAGTGCCGGATCAAAATAACGCGACTTATCTCGGGCTTTTTAAGAAAAAAGTCACTTAAAGAGTCTGAAATACAGTCGAGTTCAGATTAGAAAGAGTAAAGTGGAAAAGGCTGGAAAATTATGTTTTTAGATAGAAAAACCAATTAGGGTTTAAGACATGATATTTAGTAGGATCTTTTAGAATTTTAAATTCTGATTATATTGCCATCATCTTGTACCACTTGTAGTCATCTTTCAATCATTTTACAGTCACCTTGCCATCATTTTTCATTCATATTGCATTGATATTGAAGTAATCATACATACTAATCTTGTATTAAGTTTGTATTACATAATCTCTTGCAATCATATTTGACAACTACTCGCATTTTCCTGACATTTCCCTGACTTCCTGTCTACAAGATGACCTTTCATTCAAAAGATATCGTATATATATATCCATACAAATTTCTAATTTCTTGCCTTCCACCCATAATAATTAATTATAATAAGAACAAAATTTTGTCCGATATTTCATTTCATTTAGCGTGATTCAGAAAGAGTAATAACTGCGGCTTTCGTAATGCTGTGGGAAGGTACTTTTTCAAAGGTTGCTTTTCTACAATATACCTCTCTTTTTATATGTATATCTCTTGATTTAGGAAAGGCAGAGATTTTTCTTCCACTTGATGTTAATGGGGGTAATATAAAACGTGCAATGTACTCTGACTGGAGGAGCCCAGTCGAATTCGCTATAATTCTTCTTGTCGTACATTGCATCGAGCAAGAGTCTCGCAGCCTCGCATACGATCACGAAATCTCAACTGCAGCCTCCCGCGGCGCAGCTAACCTGTTTTCTACTTTTCTCTCTCCTCGCCGAGTTTATTTTGATTTATTGTGTCGTCGCTAAAGAGATACGTATTGTTGTGACATTGCCCTCCTTCTTACTTGCGAGTGGGCCTCTGACTCCTTAATTCCCCTACCCTCTTTTATCTCCCATATTATTTCTCTTCATTTTTGCATTCTCATTTTCTCCCTTATTTCTATATATCATTTTTTCTAGATGGGTGTCTATTGTCCACGAATTTAAGGAAATCCGGGAATTGTCCATGATTTTCACATTTTTTTGAGGCAGAAAATGGATTTCGAATTTGAAAATACTTTTTCAAATAATCAATCTATTATATGTATATTTGGATATAAAAATACATATACACTTTCGAAAAGATCAATCCTCCGATTTTCATTAATCTATTAGTAAATGAAAATTCCTATAATCGTGAAATATTTCAAGGAGCGAAAAATCCTTAAAATTAAAGACAAATTTTTATTTGTTTTACTTCTTACAACTTCAAGTTATTCAAAATTCAATTTGTACCAGCGGAATTTCACTGATTCCAATGAATTTTAAGCGATTTCGAATGTTTCCGTGAAATTTCGAGGAATATTAAGAGAAATTCTATAGATTTTTATGATTTCTAATCATTTTAATGTATTTTAAAGAATATAAAGGAATTTTAAAAGTTCTCATGGAAATTCGAGGAATTTGAAGAGAATTCAAGAAATTTCAATGATTTTTAAAAGACTTTGGCATTTTTAGGGGTTTTGTTAAATTTTATGAAATTTCTAATCATTTTAAGGGATTTCAAGAAGTTTTCGTAATTTTTAGAAAATTTTGTAAACTTTTTAAAAATTTCACGGAATCCAATTAATTTTTTTTCATATTTTTAAATATTTCTAGGGACTTAAAGAAGATGTAACGAATTTTAATGAATTTCGAAGTTTTCGTGAAATTTTAAAAAACGAGGGCAGGAAATTAACGCAATTTTTATTTAAAAAAAAATCAAAAAAAAAAAAACTATAAAAAATGTTTCAAACAATTCTTTTAAATTTCTTTGAACTTTTTCAGAATTATTAAATTAAATTTTCTTGACTTGAATTGGAGGTCAATTTTTTATTATCTTTTTTTTACTATCTCCGTTCTGTTGATATATTTTTATTTTATTTTTCAATTTTTGCACCTATTTCCAGCTTTTATTTAAAAAAAAAAACTCTTCACATTACCATTTATATCTCTCCCTGCCTTTTTATCTCTTTCTTCCTTTTTATCTTTAATTCTCCTTTTCCATGTGTATACTTTTTTTGCGCTTTTTTTTCTAATATTATAGCTTTATCTCGCTTGTCCTTCGTTTTGTTTTTCTCACACGCACCAGGGTAGTTTATATCTTTGCACTTTTGACATCGGAATATATAAAATCATAAGTAACGCGGATTTCATGAAGGAAGAGCGATTGCCAGTTTTTGGGGTGCAGGGGGGCGTCGAATCGAAATATTTCTTCATTTTCCATGGACCCTGACACGAGAAGAGGGAGGCCAGGTCCTCGATCGGAAATACGTCAACCGGAGATGAGGGTATCGATCACTGCGTAAAGATTGAAAGAGAAACTAAATCTGGGGTGAATAAATAAAATGATAAAATCGAAAAGGGCCTGGTCCAAGTTAAAAGAGTTAGACTTTAAAAGATCTCAAGTACATTTAAAGTTGAATAATTTTAGATTTGGAAGTATACAAAATCATCACCAGGAATCGTTTTTAAAACCGTTTTTTTTTTTAAATCGGGTTAAAAAAAATTATTTAAAGATTTAACGACCCCTTATAAGATTTCAAAGAATTTTAGAGGATTTCAAACAATTTCTAATTAAAGGAAAAATCCTTAAAATTAAAGAAAAATTTTTATTTGTTTTACTTCTTACAACTTCAAGTTATTCAAAATCCAATTTGTATTCTAAGAAAAGAAATTCTAAGAATTTAAAAAGATTTAACGACCCCTTATAAGATTTCAAAGAATTTTAGAGGATTTCAAACAATTTCTAATTAAAGGATATTAAAAGATTTTATGAGATTTCTGTTTAAAGATTTTAAATTTAAAGTATTTAAAAAGTCTACAAGAGAATTTTGTCTGGGAATTTTAATAAATAAAAAAAAACAAGACGAGAAATGGATTTTTAGTTTTAAAAAACTTTTCCAAATTATCAATGTAAATATTTTTATTTAACACTTGCAACTTTTGTTAAATCTCTTGAAAATTTTTACAATTATTTTTTTAAATCCCGTCATATCTTTATTAATTTCTAAAATCACTTGAATTCTTAGAAATCCTGTAAAATTTCTTGAAAATTCTTACAAGTTCTTTGAAAATTCGTTAAAATTGATTGAAATTTCTTACGATTCCTGAAATTTTCAAAAATTTCTCACCCCCCATTCACCCTGAGCACCCCTTAAAAAATGAAAACTTCACCGCTTCTGTGCAGTGTTTTTTGGGAAAACCACCAATTTAAAAAAATGCATATATAGGTTTTTGGGGTCGTTGAATTCGAATCCGAGATCCGTTGACCTTTATCATATCAAATTCAAGGTCATTTGAATGTCGAACTGCAAAAAATCCGATTAAAAAATCCAGAAAAATACATACATAGGTTTCTGAGGTCGCTGACTTCAAATCCGAGGTTCGTTGATCTGAATCATATCAGATTAAAGGTCATTTGAAGGTCAATCTGTAAAAAATTCGATAAAAAAATCCAGAAAAATAATTGAGGGTGAGGGTTGTCCACTTAGGGTGGAATTGACTTCTTATTGTTATTAGATACTGTATGGATTTTCTCGAATATTTTGGGCCAAATCCAAATTGGTCCAAAAACCTGCCTTAGAGACCCTTCCCATTTTTTTTTTCTGAAATTCGAGTGACTACCCTGAAAATTCCCAATTAAGGTCCACTTTGAGAAAGTGCAAAGACCCTTTTTTGTAAACATCTCTTTTTACCCCAACGGAGAAGTTTCTTGTGAGCAGGGTTGACCCAGGAGGTATATATAAATATAGTCCGTAGACTCTAGAGACTCTGGAGAGCAAACCACCCTCGCCTCGATTTTCTCTTCGGGTCCTCTGGCTGAAAAGACCACCCGACCACCCAATGACTAACCCCCATTGCGGTGGCGATGATACCAACAACCCCACGGTTTCTGTCGGTGACGCACGGTTTCATTACGGTTAAATAGTGTTTTTTTTGTGCTCCTTACTTCGGGTCGCGAGAGCGCCGTCGCAATGTGTATATTATGCAAAACGTGGCAAGGGCCGCGGGTTAATGCCGCTCACTCTGTCACGTACTACCCATTAAGAGTGGAGATCGTTTTCGCGATAGAGCACCGCTCTCATGATGAAGCGCGGCCTCGTTTGAATATTGACTTTTGCCAATGTGTCACGGATGGTAGAGGGATTTCATCCGCAGGATACATCTCTACTAGATATAACTAGATGATAGAAAAAAGTATATAAAGTGATATTCAAAAGGATGTATCATATTTCATCTTTTATCAAATTCATCTTTCTTTCCGCGACGAAATATATCGGGGATAAATTGAATTATTGAGATCGTCACGCATTGGTGTTACGTCCTGAGTGGTCGCGTCGCACAGAGGGAAAATTTGGTAACAGCGGTGGGATTTTTATTCGCCAACTTTTATTGCGAAGTAAATTTAAGAGAGAAATTAATAAAGAGCTTTTTGACATATTTTTCTCAAAGTTTAGCAAGCCTGTAGTTTTTCTGAGCTTTGGCAATTAAGGGGTGTAAGGGTTTTAACGAAAGAAAAATCTTATTTTTTTATTTCATAAAATGATTGTATAATATCTCAAGAATATTGTGGCAAAATTTTAAGCCGATCTGAGCAAAATTGATGAATTTATGAGCATTTGAATGACTGCTGTTGCAGACCGGACTTCAACGTATCATAAAAAAGCAAACAAAAATCATTAAAAAGCATCATAAAAAAGCAAAAAGATGCTTTAGACGTAATGGATGATAGCAATATCCTTTATGGACCTGGCATCGATGATTCAGTTTTATTCAAAATTTTTTAGCGTTTTTCTCAAAATTCACGTTTTCAAAGTGGTACGTCCCTCATAAATTTAAAATTACTGCACCGATCCTTTTGAAACTTGAATACTGTTTCTGTACTTAATTTACGAGGTAACGCTGCAGATATTTTTTTCAAATTTGTTAATATTTTTTATTTTACAATAAGAAAATAGCCGACTTTTTTTCGCAAAAATCGCGTTCTTCACTTCAAAGTATTCCCAAAAAGTTAAAAATTGAAATTTCGAAAAACCCTCCCAACCTTACCTGGAGAAAGCAATTATCTGACAAGAAAACTTTGATTTTTTGATTTCAAATAAAACAGCACCGAGTTATGAGAGGCACCGCAATTCTACTTTCTTCTGAGACGATTCCGAATAATTGCTGCCATTTCCGTATTTTTTAATATTTCTTCATGAAAATTTTATACAATATTCTTCAAATGTTATACTTTAATTTTCCATGTAAATCGGTATGTGGCAATTCCCTAGGTTTACTTGTCAGTGAAATCTTCTGAAGTCATTTGAACTCATATGAAGCAAAGACGATTGAAAAAGGAGATTGTTAAAGAAAGTTGAGAAAACCTTGGAAAAAGGCATTTGGAAATAAGGGACGAAAAAAATGGTGGAAGAAAGAATTGTAAAATATGGTGTGAAAAAAAGATGTTCAGAAAATGAGACAGAAAAAGTAAGTTTACGAAAGGTTGGATAGGGTAAAAATGTTTTAAGAAAAATGTGTGGAAAACGGAGTTTGTTTGAGAAGCGTGATTTTTTTGTGGCCTTCCCATCCAAAACAGCATAAAGTGTCCAAAAAACACCCCCTTTACGGCCCTTCCATCCAAAACAGTCTAAATTGACCAAAAAACACCCCTTTCTCGCCCTCCCATCCAAGACAGCCTATATTGTCCAAAAAATATCCCCTTTACGGCCCTCCCATCAAAACAGCCTAAATTGACCAAAAAATACCCCCTTTGCCGCCCACCCATCCAAAACAGCTTAAATTATCCAAAAAAACACCCCCTTTGCGGCTCTCTTATCCAAAACAACCTAAATTGTACAAAAAATGGGATGAAAAAGAGGGGTTTGGAAAATGGAATGGGAAAAAGGCTTTAGGAATGAAGGTTCGAAAAAAAGGGGATTGGCGTGAAGATTGGAAAAGGGGGATGGAAAAAACGTTGCAACAAAAGTTTAATAATGAGTTTGGAAAAGGTGATTTGGAAAATGTGGTGGGAGTAGGAATTTGAAGAAGTAGATAGTAAATGAGGTGGGGGAACTATTTCCTAAAAGTGTTTGAAAAAGAAGGGTGAGAGATGGGGTTTGGGAAAGTGAATGGAAAAAGGGGTTTAAAAAGGGGTGGGAGAAGTTAATCGGAAGTGTGGTTTGGAAAAGTAGGATGAGAAAAGTGGTGTTGAAAAGTGTGTGGAAAGTGGTGTTTGGAATATACGGTTCAGAAAATGTGGTGGGAGAAGGGGTTTGGGAAAGTGAGTGGAAAAAAAGTTTGGAAAAAAGGGGTTGAAAATGGGGTGGGATAAGTTATTTAGAAGTGTGCTTTGGAAAAGTAGGATGAGAAAAGTGGTGTAGAAAAGTATGTGGGAAGAGGTGTTTGGAAAAAACGGTTCAGAAAATGTGGTGGGAAAAGAGGTTTGGAGAAGTAGATAGTAAATGAGGTGGGGGAACTATTTCCTAAAAGTGTTTGAAAAAGAAGGGTGAGAGATGGGGTTTGGGAAAGTGAATGGAAAAAGGGGTTTAAAAAGGGGTGGGAGAAGTTAATCGGAAGTGTGGTTTGGAAAAGTAGGATGAGAAAAGTGGTGTTGAAAAGTGTGTGGAAAGTGGTGTTTGGAATATACGGTTCAGAAAATGTGGTGGGAGAAGGGGTTTGGGAAAGTGAGTGGAAAAAAAGGTTGGAAAAAAGGGGTAGAAAATGGGGTGGGATAAGTTATTTAGAAGTGTGCTTTGGAAAAGTAGGATGAGAAAAGCGGAGTAGAAAAGTACGTGGGAAGAGGTGTTTGGAAAAAACGGTTCAGAAAATGTGGTGGGAAAAGAGGTTTGGAGAAGTAGATAGTAAATCGGGTGGGGGAAGTAGTTCCTAAAAGTGTTTGGAAAAGAAGGGTGAGAAGGGATGGTATTTGGGAAAATGAGTGGAAAAAAGGGTTGAAAAAGGGGTGGGAGAAGTTAGTCGGAAGTGTAGTTTGGAAAAGTAGGATGAGAAAAGCGGAGTAGAAAAGTGAGTGGGAAGAGGTGTTTGGAAAAAACGGTTCAGAAAATGTGGTGGGAAAAGAGATTTGGAGAAGTATATAGTAAATCGGGTGGGGGAAGTAGTTCCTAAAAGTGTTTGGAAAAGAAGGGTGAGAAGGGATGGTATTTGGGAAAATGAGTGGAAAAAAGGGGTTGAAAAAGGCGTTTTTTGGAAAAGTATTTACAAATAGAGAATGAGGTTCGAGAAATAAATAAAAAAAAAGTTCGGAAAAGTTGGTGTAGAAAGAAAGGTTTGTAAAAATGGGTGGAAAATGTAATTTTGAAAATTAGTTAAACTAGAGGACAGAAAAGTAAAGTGATATCAAAAACTAGGATGTATTTCATCTTTTATGCGTTTTATCGTTCCTTCCACGACGAAATATATCGCGGATAAATTGAATTGAGATGGTCACGGATTGGTCGCCTGTCGCTTCGATGGTTCGTCGATCGAGATAGACCCATGTGGCTTTTTATCTTCCCAGCATCCCCAACGTACCATAAAAGAATACATAGAGAGCAATTCTGTTGCGAATTTGTGGATACAGGTTAGGGAATTGGGTACTGGTATGTGGAACGTTCTCTTATTGGGGTGAACTGGAACATGTTTTTATTTATCTTCTCGAAACTGTATTGACACTGCGCGACCACCATAATGATTCCCATTTGGAAGTAAATATTTCCTGGGCAGTTTTCGATGTTCCACATTAAGTCATCGATTGCATCATAGTTTTAATGATTTGACTACCAAATATTACGCGTGCAATCGTCTTGGTCCAAATTGAAGCTCAGCATTCGGATCACGTAGGAATTATGAGTGTATCACGATTTCCAGGTCCTTTTTTAGTTGATATGGAAAAAGGGTCTCACGGGCCCTTAAATATTTTACGTGATTATAATAGTTATACATCTTTTCGTGTGCAGTGTGTTGTACTAAACAGCGGATGTCAAATGTGGGTCACATTTCTAGTTGAATATGCATAATACAAAGAGCAATGAAAACAACAACCCGGAAAACAAGCGACACCTTTTGCATGTCCGAATATTGAAGAGTGAATCAGCCACTAGTTGCTACATTAAATATTCGAAAATGTCACTGATTCATTGAATGTGTTTGCACGTGTGAGAGCAACGTCACGTTGTGTCTAACTTATAAATTTTATAAGCGTACGTGCTCTATGATCATGGCGCGAATTTCAAAAGAATTCTGACACGTCGCTGATGGACATTAAAATATATGCTTTCAAGACATCAACACCTTTTTTGATTCGTTTAAGAGGAATATTAAGTAGGGCCTTGAAACAAGTCGCTCTTATGTGTTTCTTCAATAGAGAAAATATACCTGAAATTTAAAAGTCATTTTTTTAATGTAGGATATTTGTTGTGTTTTAGAATTTATTATATATACACTAGCAGAAAATTTTCCGTCTTTTCTTGGGATTTTAAGAGGTTTCAAGTGACTTTGGTGATTTTAGGGAATTGGAAGATATTTGAAGCTTTTAAGGGATTTCGTTTTACTTTGAAGAATTTAATGAAAGTTTAAGAGATTTTTAGAAACTTTAAGCAATTGTAAGAATTTTAAAAATAGTTATCAAAAGGATTTTCTAGACATTTCGGTAGATTTCAGGAAATTTCAAGTGATTTTAAGGAATATCAATGGCTTTCGAAAAGACTTGAAGAAATTTTAAGAATTTTGAAAAGATCTCAACACATTTTTAGGGATATTACAAAATTTAAAGTAATTTGAACAGATTTTATGATATTTTATAGGATTCTAATGAATTTCAAGGAATTTCCCTAATATTTTTCATAATTCTAAGATATTTAAAAAAATCTCATTTGAATTAAAATATTTTCCAGTGATTTGGGGAAATTTAAAAAGACTAAAAGATTTTAAAAATTTCAAGTAATTTAAAAAGATTTCAATGAAAATCCAATGAAATTCATGTGATTCTAATGAATTCAAAGTGGTTTTTAAATATATAAACAAATATATAAAAAACAATTATAAGAAAAAGTTATAAAAAATTAAAGAAGTTCGAAAAGAGTTTCAAAAAATATATGGGTCATTCCATTTAAAAATTAAAACCAAATTTTTTATTTCGCTGAAACTTTTTTCTCCCATTCTATAGATTAAAACAACGACTCGATTTTTTCTTCAATTTTCAATCGACATTTTTCGAGATATCGATTTTTCATTTTTTCGGTCTTAAGGGCATGTATTACTTACCCGATCCCTACCTTACCGACATTTTTTTCTCTGTAACGCTACGTCTACATTTACAAAGATATCAAATTGAAAATTTATAAAATTAAAGAAAATATGCTAATGTATGTTTGTCTGGTCTTACATTTTTGTAAAAATAAAAAAAAAATTTGTTGAAAAAATTTTTTTATTTAAAATGTCAATATTTAGGACCAGACAAACGTACTTTAAGGCTTTAGCTTGAAATATAGAAATTTTCAATGTGGTATCTCAATAAATGTTGACGTAGCGTTACAGAGAAAAAAATGTCGGTAAGGTAGGGATCAGGTAAGTAATACATGCCCTTAAGAAAACAGTTTTTCTTCAAATGCTTCGCAAATCGCCAATTTTTCGAATAAAGGTTTGACATTTTAGGGCGAAATGTGTAAAAGGGTTTTCCAAATGCACGTTTGAATCGTTAAAAATTCATTTTTGAGGTAATTGTTATGAAACAATTTCTTAAACAATTAAATATAATTTATTATATATTTAAAAATGAAACTTTGGATCCTGTATATAATATTGGTTTAGATAAAAATTTTGTACAATCATAGCGGTTAGACATACAGTTACTTCTACGTGACATGCAACGTAAAAAGGAAATCTGCAATTGCTAAACCTAATCGCTTTATGATTAATCCCTTTTATCTTTCTTTGTCAAATGATTCAATTTACGTGCGTCATAAAACGATCTTCCAAATAGGACATAAATCTTTGTTTTAGAGAGAGAGAAAATTGACACATAAAAGTACGTTCCTAAATGAAATCCAGTAATAAATGCAGTAATAAATACAGTAATCAGAGAATCCCAACATTGTACAAAAATACGGAATATGATTCCCAGAGGATAAAAAAGAAAAAAAAAAAGAAAAAGAATCGTAAAGACCAGATAAGCCATAAAATATAAAATGCCTTGATCTTTAAAAATGTAGTAATCTTTAGCTTTAATAATTTCTCGTGAAAGTATTTTATAACTTTACCAAATGATCTCTATTTCGTTATGAGGCGCGCCCCTTAATCTGCGGAAGATCAGCACCTGTGAACATATTTATAGCAAAATATAATGCACTGAAATATATGTACACAGGCTGAGTTGAGGTGACTTTAAATGTGTGTGTCAGAAGTGTGCACACACATACACACACATGCATAAATGGTATATAAACTATAAACCGGTACTGCGCGCTTTAGAGCCAAGAGTATAGAGTATAAGGCTGCACGATCTCTGATAATCGGTTTAAAGAGCCTCGTAAGCGCGGGCTCTTGCAACTCTGTCAAATGGGCTGCTATAACGTCTAGTTACCAGGGATGTAATTATTAGTTCAGGTTCCTGAGGGAAAATTTTTAAAATAACGCGTCGTTATTAATTGTTTAGTCCATATCTGGTCGACCTGTTTGCAAAATAGCGGTTTTAAAAGAGGAAATTTAAAATTATAATTTTCTACCCTGGAGAGTAAAAGGTGGTTTCTATTCATACAATTAAAAAGTACTAATGATGCAGGGCTAAAACTTCTATTCTTTAGTCAGTAAGTAATTACACAGGCCAGAAGAAAAAACAGTTATCTGGACTTTTGATGGGACAGGCTTATTTTCATGTATTTTTCGACGCTGAATCCGAATTTGCAATAAAACTAGGGATTTTCGTGAATCGTTTCCGAGATAAGCGCAAAAAACACATTTTTTTCAAGGTTTTCTATGGTTTTTTGATGTTTAGTAAAAAGCGACATGAAAAAAAAATTGAAACATGGTTTCCGACGTATTTTTATTCGTAGAATTCGAATCTGGATCCAAATTGCATTAAGTCTCAAAAAATCATAAAAAACCATGAAAAACCATGTTTTTGCGTTTATCTCGGAAACTATCCGGGAAATCCACTAATTTTATTGTAAATTCAGTTTCATTATCGAAAAATACATAAAAATAGACCTGTTTCGTGATAAACATAAACAATTCCAATTAAAAATTGCAGTTCTTTACAATTTCATAAGCTATGAATTCAAATCTTCGAGCAAAAAAAAATTGAACCATATTTTCCGACGTATTTTTATTTGTAGAACTCGAATCTGGATCCAAATTAACAATTTTATTGGTCGTTTTCTTATTAAATCACAAAAAACCATTTAAAAAAAACTATGAAAAAACCATGTTTTTGGGTTTATCTTGGAAACGATTAGGGAAACCTTCTAATTGTATTGCAAATTTTGATTAAGCGTCGAAAAATACATAAAAATAAGCCTGTCCCATGAAAAGTTCAGATAACTTTTTTGTGGGCCTGTGTTATTATTCCCTAGGGAGTAAAAGAGACTTTTTATTCTCTATGGAGTAGACGGTGTTTTTTATTCCACTTCATTTACACTTTTTGGAATAAAAATTTATATTTTTTTATCCCTAGTATCTTATTCACTAAAAACCGTATTTTCTAAGAAATAAAGAGTACTTTTTACTCCCGAGGGAATAAAAAGTACTTTTTACACCCTAGGTACTAAAAAGTCGAATTTGACACGCGCTTGATTGGTACAACTGACAGCCACTTAGATGAAAGTTCAAATAGCTCTAGTTCTGAAAGTTCCAATAAACCTCGAATTTGTAAACAATTTGTTTAAGCAAAACTTGTTTACACAATTTCAAATTTTTTCAGCAAAAAAAAATTTATTACAATTTTAGAGAATTTTTTAGCCAATAAAACGTGTTTTGAAAAAAGTGGACTTTCCACGGTTATGCTGCGATGACACTCTTGACTTGTAATGCACATATTTTTATTTTTCACGTTTAAAAATAAAAAATGAAATAAAAAATAAATAAAAAAATTTAGAAAAAGTACTAAATTCGCTTGAGAAATTAATGATGAATCACTAATAATACCATAGCATCAATCAGAATTGAATTTGTACCTTTTACACGTAACTCTAATTTGATCTCTAATAATAATCGCAATTAAAATGATGATTTCAATCGAAATGAGTCGGCCTACTATTGGTGTGGCGCGAACCTGATGACCGACGTTGCTCGGGTTCGGTGATCGAGGAGTGAACTCGGATGAACCGTACCTATAGCGAGAGGGAGCGAGAGAGAGAGAGAGAGGGAGCCAGCGACCACGGCTTATATTGTGGGAGGGTAGAGGGGGAGTAAGAAAGAGAGAAAATAAAAGAGAGAGAGGAGAGGGAGCGTGTGGGTGAGGGTGAGTATGAGTCGAGCTGCTGTCGGGTCATCGCCGGGTCAATGTCGCCAGAGTAATTACCTCTCTCTCTCCTCCCCACTCCTTGGCTCGCTCCCCTCCCCCTCCCCCTCCCCCTCCCCCTCTCACTCTCACTCTTTCTCTCTCACTTATCCGCTTGCCAACGAGTTTTCCTCTCAACATTATCCGCGCCTTACAGTCTCGTATCGTATCACTGCTTATCATATCATATTTTTAAATTTATTTTCTTTTTCTGAGAAACTTTTTATTATTATTATTGTTATTATTATTATTACCAGTATTATTATTATCGTTATTATTATTACCATATTAAGTTTTAAAATTGAATCAGTGGTAATTCATTGATTTTCAGTGACACTTCAAGATTTCATTGAGTAAAAAGTCACTGGAATTTTCAGTAATCGTCACTAAAAACTACTGAAAATTTTAGTTACATTTCATTGATTTTGAATCAAGTTTTCTCTGATTTAATTTTAAAGAGAATATAATCAATCGCCCGCATCATGGCTTAAAGGGGCAAGATCATTATTAAAGCAAATTAAAACCTTTCAATTAATATTGATTGAATTATAGGTTTGAAGTGACTCACTTAACGCAGAGAATTAACTTTTGGGTATGGTGTATCCAGTTTTGAAAAACAAACTTCTTTTGCTTCCTTATAGGGGTAAGCTTTGTAATCGTTACATTTTAGAATATTTTTTAAATGATTATACAATAATTATATCATTAGTTATTCATTAAATATATTTAATTTTTATCTACGAAAGATAAGTCGATATAGTGAAGTCTAAATGTAATATAAATCATCAAGTTTATTTGTTACACGTATTTATCACACAGAGAGAGAGAGAGAGAGAGAGAGAGAGAGAGAGATTTCGGTAATTTAAGAATATGGGGGAAATGAAATAATTCGGTGTAGTAAATTGGTACACTCGCTATATTTTAATAATGCATTAATTTCACAATTAAAAATTTTTCAAATTGACTGATTTGGGTTTCGAAATATAAAAGATTCGCACAATTTTATTATTATTATTATTATTATTATTATTATTACTATTATTACAGTATTTGACAATAATATTATAAAGATAAGGAGATAATAATTATAATTATTAGTATTACATATATTTTCTTTTATGATTTGCGCATTCGCCATGGATTAACGATTGGCGACATCGTTTCTGCAACATTAAGCGATCGTAAACCGATATTAGTTCATTGTTGAACTGGGAAATTCGGAATGGGGGGAATGATGGACAAAGAGCTGCTCAATAGCCCGTGAATAAATTCTGGATTCTGGGGTTCGTTTGCTGCCAGGTGTCGAATTAAAAAAGATGAAATTGTGGGAATTTTTGTCATGTTGATTATGGAGAAATTTGCGATTTTGATTGAAGGTGGAAAACTTAATCCGCAAGAGATTAAAACTCGAGTCTATCCACATTTTCTTGAATCAATATTTTTATCGAATTAAACACATAGTAGAGCAACCGGCAATATTTAAACATCTAAACTATATAAAGCCTCCAGATTATATTATTATTTTTTCTTCTTACTTTCCATAGCATCCATGTAGAACTAGTTAGATCCTGTCCATTTTTCCCGACCAGCGCCCGATTAGAAATACATAGGTAAAACTAGACAAGGCCCGACCAAATCCCGATTAATTTAATTAATCAGAATTTTGCATTTCATAAAAAAATGAGATTATAATCGAAATTATCTCGAATAATTATTTAAACAGTGTAAATCGGCTTTGAGATATGATAATTGAAGATTACTTAATTGCAATTGTCAAATATTTATAACTATACAGATATTCATAAGGTCATTAAACTTGTGAGGATAAAGAATAATGACCAGAAAATATAATCGTATATTTAGAATTCAGAAATGATCAAGAATGTACTTTTCATAATGAATAAGGGATAAGGAATAAGGATGTAATGTAAGAAGAATCGACTTCCCTTTTAGAAGCG
Source organism: Synergus japonicus (assembly GCA_900474275.1). Taxonomy (NCBI): domain Eukaryota; kingdom Metazoa; phylum Arthropoda; class Insecta; order Hymenoptera; family Cynipidae; genus Synergus; species Synergus japonicus. The sequence goes on from UCOH01010263.1 coordinate 52,146, forward strand.
GTTTAACAATTACAAGTACTGTCAATGCGATTTCTCAGAATCTCTTTGCTAAAAACGCGTGGCGAGACAAACGTTGACTTCTGAATGCAAATTGGAATGCTGTCAACGGTGTCACTTTCCTCGTAGAAGGGAAACCGCTTTTTTTGCCTCGTTACGTGAGAGATGTTTTTGTCCATTGTTGTCTTTTTTTCAATTCTAATAAAGACCCTAAATAGAGAACAAAACACCATTTAAATATTTTATTCAGGAACTGAACTTAAATTTTATCCATTTTTCAACGATCCTATTTTAAAAAAGTAATGTCACCATTTAATGCTAAATCAATTAATTAAAGGTTTAAATTATATTGAGGACTTTCAAAGGATGACATTTCATGGAACTTTGAGTAAATGTCTGGAAGCTTTCAATTGGAAAGTGTCTAAAATTAAATTATTCGAACTAGAAAATGTTCAATTGCAACATTTTTACTTGTACAAGTAGAAAATGTCCAAATTTGATCTTTCCAATTAGAAAATGTTCAAATTTGACCCTTTTAATTGGAAAATGTCCAAAGTTATACCATTCCAATTTATAAATATCTTTTAAAAGCTTCCAATTGGAAAGTGTCTGATTGTCATATTCTGAACCGTACAAATTTAATCCTTTCAACTGGAAAATGCTCTAAGTTGTATCATTCCAACTTAAAAATATGTCCAAATTAGGATTCTTTCAATTGGAAAGTGTTCAAAGTCGAATTATTAGAACTTAAAAATATCCAGCAGTTGACAAATTCTGACCCCTACAACTGTAAAATATCCAAATTGGACCCTTCCAATTGGAAATCGTCAAAATTTGGAGTTTTTCAACTGGAAAGTGTCCAAATAAAAAACTCAAAAATTTGCGTACAGTAAATTAAGGATAAAAAAATTATTATAATATCAACTCTCTTAAAATTAAAATACAAAGTGCTTATAGAATTCCGGATACAACATTTCTGAAAAATAAATGAGTTTTATACTTTTACCGAGTAAGTAAATTGCTGCCTTCTTTCGAGAGTGATTATTTACTTTATAATAATATGTCACGCTATTTTATTTTAATGTTAGTATTGCGTTTTAGAATTGCGAATGAAGTACATATATGTAATGACTCACTTGTGATTCACGAGCGATATAATCGCGAGGCAAACATTTTGCAAAAAGACGTTAAAAAGTTTATAATTATTCGGTCTTAAAACATGTTCATTTCGAAAAATATCTATTTAATTATTTACTTTTATGTAATAGTCACTAAACTATTTGCTTATCACTTTTCAAAATATAGTTAAACATATACGCAGTTTGGGAGAATTTAATTTTGTTTTGTTTCACATATGTTTGTTGCATTGAAAAGAGTTTTGGTAAGGTAAAATTGATAAACCACTTTTCTGAATATATGTATAAGAAAATCGAATTATTACGAAATTTATAAAAATACATTTTTTGCAGCGAAAGCATTCATATAATTTTATAATGTTGTTGGTATGTTCTGTATTATATGCATATCGCTCTTTCCACGCTCACGCATCGAGCGATTACGGCCCTGACAAATAATGTTGGAAAAGAAACTCTTGTGTATGCCTTAACTAATTTATTGCATCGTGGTGTGCGTATCCCGTATCGAAGGCATAATCGCTTACGGTGAGTCGATACAGATTACGCTCGATTAATGACCGTTCCAAATTTACGTAACCGTTTCACCGTTTCGAATTAAGATTAAACGCACGTTTTTCTCATTTTAATTAATTTTTTTTTTCCAAGAAAAACTAGATAATGTTTTTTTCCCCGGAATTAAATGTCGTATTTATCATATCACATTTCAGCACTCGTGCATTTTGCTCTAATTTTTTTTTATCATCATAAATGAAGTTAACAAAAAATTCACCGTAAAATAAAATTCCCGATATTACAAAATCACAGTCACTTAAAAAAATTGCGGACACTGGAAAATTCTATATTAGAAAATTTCAGAAAATTCCCCACATTGGACGATTTCTGAATAAAATAATAAAAAATAATTTTTTTAATAAAGTTATTAATCATTAAAATAATAATTTAATACATACATTTTTTGGCAATTCCGAAAAGTACCGAAAAATTCAACTTTTAAATGATTGAAATAATTTGAATTGCCATTTTATAAAATTGACAAAAATTACTGTGTTTTATGTAGGAACTATTAATGAATCATAATAATAGCAGATTTTGAAACAATTTTAATTTCTGTAATGACAAATTTAAATTTGTCGATAATTACGTGAACTTTAAATAATTAGATAAGTTAATTATTAAATATACAATAGTGATTTAATTAATTAATTATATATTTAATTTTTATCTAAGAAAGATAAGTCGATATAGTGAAATCAAAATTTAATAGAAATAATTAAATTTATTTATTACAAATGTGTTTAATGCTTAATTTACCTATGATAATTACATAAAACACAGTAAATTTCGTCAATTTTATTTCGATAATTTAAGAATATGGGGAAATTAAATAATTCGTTATATTTAATTGTCTTAATTGGTAAATTGAAAAATTTTCAAATTCGGGTATAAATTTACAAATATAAAGTTTTCAGAGTTTAAGAATTTTGGACAATTTAGAAAATTTTTAAATTCGACTAATTTGGGTTTCGAAAATTTAAATATTCGCGCAATGACAATTCGGTATTTTTATTATTTGTCATTTTTTGTATTCGGTATTTATCGATTCATAAAAATTCCAACTCTACTAATGAATCATAAAAATAGCAGATTTTGAAACAATTTTAATTTCCTTAATACCAAATTTAAATTTGCCGACAATTACGTGAACTTTAAATAATTAGGTAAATTAATTATAAAATATACAATAATTATTTCATTAATTACTTATATAGTTAATTTTTATCTAAGAAAAGTTAGTCGATACAGTCAAGTCCAAATTTAATACAAATGATCAAATTTATTTGTTACAAATATTTAATACTTAATTTACCTATTATAATTTTTAAATTTTTGAAACACAAATTAGTCGAATTTAAAAGTTTTCTAATTGTGTAATTAATAAATTATAATTCCTTAATTAATCACTTAATTACATTGTAAATTTATAATTTGTTACTCATTTTCCTGCGGAAAGTTCGAAATATACTGAAATTCTTGAAAAGTATCATATTTGGCGAATGTGTAAGCTTTAATGAATGCACTATGCAGGCGTTCCATTTATGGGACACTGTTCGTCGACCGACACACGTGTCGACAAATGCAGAACAGGGCAAAGTGTAACGCGCAATTACGGTGAGTTTATCTTTTTCCCCGTGAATCATCCTATCGTTATTGTCTTTGAATATATAAACTTAAATGTCCAGTAATCCTTATCGCGCTTTTTGGTAAAATCTTCGTTTGTTTGTTTTTCTTTTTCTTCAGCCTATGCATTTGCCTTCTTTGATTTCAAATAGATTAAACGAAGGCTTTTTCATCCTTAATTTCGATAAAATTCCATGAATTCGATGATTTTATCGAAAAGATTTCGAGATTCTCTCAAGAAATTTGAGAACATAATTTTTACAAGGAAAAAAAAGTCAAAGAAATGATAAAGTTTTCTTCACTATCAGAAGCTACATTTTTAAAATGAAGATTGAAAAAATTGCAGGATTGCAAATCTTCTTAGCTTTTAAAAATTACGTATGTAATAAAATCTATACAAATAAAATTTATTATTAAATTTTTACCTAATAAAATATTTATCCACAATTGTCCACAATTAATTTTTAACTGGAATATATCAAAACTTTTGGATTACTCGAAATTGGAAATAACCAAATGTCCAAATTTGGAAGCATTCAATTGGAAATTGTCCAAGGTTTAATCATAAAAACTTAATAATGTCTAATAATTGGACGGGTCAAAATTAGACAATAATTGACAAATTAAAAAAACAACTAAAAAAATATTTAGCCAAATATAAATTAGAATAAATAATAATTTTATTTTTTATATTTATTGGATTAAGAATATTAAAATAAAAGAGTTTAAAAGAATATTTTTTTTAAATTTATTTCTTAGTAGAAATTTACTCAGAATTGTCTTGGATTTTAAGAGATTTTAAGCAAATTCAAAGGATTTTCAAAAGTGTTTAAAATGATTTAAGGATATTCGAGAGTTTTCACTAGATTTCATGACATTTTAAGGGATTTAATCAGAGTTTAAGTGATTTTAAGGAATTTCAAGGAATTGATTCTAATATAGTAGAAATAAAATGATATCCCATGAAATATTTTTAAATTATTAGAAATTTTAAAAATCTTTCTTAAATTTCTTAAAATCGTTTGAAATATTTCAAAATTTCATGGTGTTCATTACAATCTCTTGAAATATTATGAAATCCCGTAAAATCGCTTGAAAGCTCTTTAAGTCCATTCAAATCTCTTGAAGTTTCTAAAATTCCTGAAAATTACACGAAATCACATAAGATCTTTCAATATATTTCTGGAAATCCCAATTGGAAAAAAAATTCTTGAAATCCTGAAAAAGTCCTCTAAATTACTTAAAACCTTTTGCAATCCTTTAAAATTCTCTTTAAAATTCCTTTAAATTTTAAGAAATCTTTTAAAATTGCGGACAACGCTGGGTAAATTTCTGCCAGTCAATAAATCTAAAGTTTTGGCTTTGGAAATTGTGGAAGCATATTTTGTAAATATTTTTATTCCATTGAATATAAAAATAAAAAAATTTTTAATTATAAATGACGATTTTATTTACAAATTTTGCCTTTATTAGTATTACAAATTAGATTGATTAATTTGATCATTTAAGTCAAAAAATACATTTTTAGTTACACGTTACATGTTACATAAAAACTTGTTTAACAAAACAAACATTTTGTTACCAACTTAAATTAAAAATGCCTTTTATATTTATAAACTATTATGTTAATAACATCACAGTTTGTCGATTAAACAAATCATAATTAACTTTCAATACTATCTTTTTAATTTGAGCATAGTATATCAACTAAAATTAATCTATATCAACCCGCAAAATAATCAATAAAGAAATCAAATTTTAATTCAACGCTGTTTCCTTATAAAATAGGTTCTCAGAAATACAAGATGGTTTTTTAGTTATAGTTTACGTACACGGAAAAAAGAAAATATCTAAATTTACCAATTCTTGGTATTTAATTTTTTATTTACATTTTTCTTGGAATTTAGTAAGTAAATTAAGTAAGCCAATTGTAACTCTTACAATGAAAAAGCAAGGTTTGCAATTTTCTAAGCAAAAATTACTATTTGAAATAGTAAAACTTTCTAAATTCTAGGCAAAATTTGTTCAGAGTGCAAGCTGACTATTTTAAATGATAAATTCAGCTATTTTCTTTTTTCCGTGTATATTGATTCCTCGAGTTGTCGAGGCGTTGCGTTTTTTTCCGTCTCGACTAAAGACAAATTTCCTTAAAAACCTTAGAAACCGTAGCTGAAATTCAAAATACTTTTTAACATTTCGTCTCTAAGTTCAGAATAAGTAAGCTGTAAAAACACAATAAGAAAAATAAAAAGGGATTAGGATTAGGCTATTCTAAAAAAAGAGTTTTTTGTCATGTTCGTTTATCTGAAGACAGATTAATAGACAAAGATTGCTCTGTGATTCTGAGTATTTCTCATGGCCTGCACTGCGTCTAGTTTGATCCCATTGCACTTACAGAAAGACATATATCGATAAGCTATGAAAAGTGATGAGTTTCGACAGCTCTTGATAATATTCTGGCACGTGTCGTATGAATCTTTTAATATACCCAGCAGTTATAGGGCACTTATAGAAATATAGAATAGAAAAGCAATCATATGACTATCTTCTCAGGACAATGGAGCCTCTGTTTTCTGACTGTATCATCTCGCTGCGCCACATGTGTTATAACTGTGTCGATACACTGAATTCGATACAAATATTCTATTATTATGGACGTGGAAAAAATATCGCGACCGATAAGTCAAATGTGAACCTGCATAATCCCAGATAAGACAAATGTGTGCGCATTATCATTATTATGTATAGACTTGCAGTGCTTCATCAAATTCAATTAATGTTCTATATTCATTCAACGCGGTTAACAAGAGAATTAAATGCAAAATGTGAGGGATTGAAAAGTCATTATTATCGTGCAATTCATTTTCAATCTTAAGATTCAAAATTTTTTGTCAAATTCAATTTGAATGATAAGATAATCTTCATCAATTGATGAAGAATAACGAATTTGGAGAATTTTAATTAATAGAAAAACTTCCAAATGTTGACGACATTTTCAAATTAAAATAAACCAACTTTGGATATTTTTTAGTGGAAAGCTTCTCAAGTTTGACATTTAGAAATTTTACAGTTAGAATAATCTGACTTTGAACAATTTCCAATTGTAAGATTCTAAATTTAGACATTTTTCGATTACCTAATTCAAATTTGAAAACTTTTCAGTTAGAAGCTTAAGCTTTTAACTTGAGCGCGCTTTTTTGAAATAACAAAAATTTTAATTAAAAAATTCTTAACAAATCAAGACAAATCCAAACTGCGAATGTGAAAGTTTATGTTCTGCAATTCTACAAAGCGAATTTGTTTGCCGTAGTGAATTTCAGGTTGAAGGTGACTATTTGTAATCTAATAGTCGATCATTTTTACAATATTGTGATGTAATCGAAAATTCAATTGTTGTTCCTATTGCAAATCTCGTATCTGTTGGATTGCCTGTAAACTAAAAAGAACTAGAATAAATATATTCTCACATTATAATCGACAGAAAATTTTAAAAAATGGTCTCTCTCTAATAAATCTGAATTAGTGAAAAGTAGGTCACTAATTTACTTTAGTAAAAATGTTGACGTAAGTAAATTAGTGATCTACTTTTCACTAATTGACATTTAGAGAGCTCATTAATATTTGATACGTAACTAACGAATGAACACGCGCACTATTATTTGTTTTACTTCTTACAACTTATTAAAAAGTCATTCAAAAGCCAATCCTGAAAAATTCTAAATAAGGAATTTTTAAAGATTTCATATAGAATTGCATGAGATTTCTAATACTTTTAATCGATTTTAAAAGATATAAAGAGATTTTTATTGTTATAATAGAATTTTAAAAAATTTCAATAATAAGTTTTTGGGAATTTTAAGTGATTTCGAAGGTTTCCGTAAAAGTTTAAGAGTTTTCAAAACGTTTCTGGGAGATTTAAAAGGATTTTTTAAGAGAGGAAAATGTTAAATATTTCAAAATTGTTAATCCTGAATATTTTAGTTAAACTTTAAATATTATTTTCAATAAATGTATATATTACATTCAAAAATTAAAATCGGACTTAAAATATTGTAGAGATTATGAGAGGTGTAAATGAGAACATGAAATACTAGAAAAATTTTTAAGAGACACTTTCCCGATGAAAGCTTGCAAAATTTCGATGACATATTCAAATTGGACATTTTCCTGTTGTAAGAATCAGAATTCAGAAATTTTTCAGAAAGAAGGGTCAAATTTTAAATGAGGAGAAAGCCGCACTTATTATAGGAGAATAAAACACGATAATGGAAACAATTATATTTAAAACACCGACGCATGCGAAGCGGACGGATTTAGCTTTACCTGCGACACGTGCGATTACACCGTTGCTAATCGAGTAATAAACATCCGTGACGTCCATCCCCGATTATCGAACGTGTCTGACCAAATAGTAAGGCCGATTAAATAACGTGAGGTGTGACTTTCCGCCGGAACGACAATCGTAACTTTTTATTTCTCACGCTTTTGTATAACAGCTTCCAAGATTACCTGCTAATCAGGAATGAAAAGACGATTTTAATTCCATTTTTAAAGAGGCGCATGAATATTCCCCAAATTTTAATTGGGTCGCCAAAGTTTCAGACGTCCTTAATTTTATATTCAATGGAATAAAAATATTTTTTTAAAATGTTTCCATGGTTTCAAATGCCGAAAATTTTTATTTATTGACTGGCAGAAATGTACCTAGGACTTTTAAGAGCTTTCTTAAAATTTAAAGGAATTTTAAAGAGAATTTTAAAGGATTGCAAAAGGTTTTAAGTAATTTAGAGGACTTTTTCAGAATTTCAAGAATTATTTTTCCAATTGGGATTTCCAGAAATATATTGAAGGATCTTATGTGATTTCGTGTAATTTTCAGGAATTTTAGAAACTTTAAGAGATTTGAATGGACTTTAAGAGCTTTCAAGCGATTTTACGGGATTTCATAATATTTCAAGAGATTGTAATGAACACCATGAAATTTTGAAATATTTCAAACGATTTTAAGAAATTTAAGAAAGATTTTTTAAATTTCTAATAATTTTAAAATATTTCATGGGATATCATTTTATTTCTACTATATTAGAATCAATTCCTTGAAATTCCTTAAACTTACTTAAACTCTGATTAAATCCCTTAAAATGTCATGAAATCTAGTGAAAACTCTCGAATATCCTTAAATCATTTTAAACACTTTTGAAAATCCTTTGAAGTTGTTTAAAATCTCTTGAAATCCCTTAAAATTCCTTGAAGTTCCTTAAATTTGAATGAAATTCCTTAAAATATCTTGGAATTTCTTTTTCACTTAAAATCTCTTAAAATCCCAGACAATTCCGGGTAAATTTCTGCTATTCTGCTAGTAAATAAACAAAAAAAAAAAATATTCTTTGGAACTCTCTTATTTTGATATTCTTAATCTAATAAATATAAAAAAACTTCGTCAGACGTCGTCTGAAACTTGAACCTAATCAAATTGCAGTTGACATAAATTTTATTTCACCGGAAATGAAGTTACCTAAAATGTATGTAATTTTTATCAATCCTAATTACTGTTTAGTCTAATTCCTATTTGGCTGAATAAGCATTTAACATATATTTTATGTACCCGAATTGTTATTGTACATAATTTTCATAGTTTGTTTTAAGCCGAATTTCTATGTGTCATAATTCTTATTTGTCCTAGTTTCTACATTACCTAATTTTCATTTCATCGAATTTCCATCCGACATAATTTTCGTTTGTCCTAATTTCTATATAAATTAATTTTTATGTGATCGAATTTCTGTTTGCTATATTTTTCATTTAACCAAATTTCAATTCGTCAAAATTTTTATTTATCCTAATTTGCATTCAACCTAAATTTGATTTCGCCGAAATTCAATTTGTCATAATTTTTATGCATTCTAAATTTCATTCAACCTAATTTCCAATTATCCGAAATTCGATTTGCCATAATTTTCATCATGTAACAGAAATTTCATTTGCCTTAAACGATCTCGAAAACGTCCAAAGTTAGAAGGTTGAAATTGAAAATTGTCCAAAATTGGATTATTACAATTTAAGTATGTCAAAATATCCAGCGTGTCCGAAGTTTGATTAATCGGATTTGAAACTGTCCAAATTTAACCCTTAAAACTGGAAAATGTCCAAAGTTGAATTACCCAACTAAGAAATATCCAACGGTACTCTTAAAATTTGGTAGGTACTTTTAAAAAATTTTTGAGCTTTCATTTTTGGAAAGTTACTTGTTTGCATAATATTTTAATAATATTTTCAATATAATTATTTGCATTATTTTGTTTCTTTCTCTTAATAAGTGCAGTTTTCTCCTCATTTATTTTATGTGCAATTATACACATATATGCGTGAAAACTTGCTACATTCGCAACAATAAAACTCTCTTCTAAATCCACTGCTTCCGTATTTATTAGAAAAATATATCATGAAGTTAGTGACTGAGAGCTTCGTCAAAATTGTTTTAAAATTTCTTTAAAATTGCTTGACAATATTTTTTTAGGATCCTAAAATGTCAGTATACATTTTTATCTCGAAGTTTAAAATATAGTCATGTACTTGAACTTTGAGTTGGACTATAATTAAAAATAGCAGTTTGGTCAATAATTCTTAGTTGTTCTCTACAAGCTTAAGTACTAATGCCGGATTACACTGGCGGCTTAAAAGATAAGTATCCCAGCAATCCACTTAGAAAAAGCTTATCTCCTTGATCTCAATCCAAAACGTCGCTTTCAAGTAAAGAAATAGATCAGGGTTACCAGTTCATCCTTTCTCGAAAACCAATTCATCAAAAACAGAGAATTGTTTTCATTTTTCTCCGTCTTGAAATGCTGCAATTCTGAAATGTTGTGCTTTCTAATTCAACTGGTGAAATTTGAAAATAAGCAATGTTTAATCAAACGACTTAAATAAAATGCAAAGCTTATAAAGTTGATACAGTCTCCAAAGCTAGAAATGTCAGAAGTTGAAAAATCCCAAAGTTTTAAGTCTACAAATTTGAAAGCTTTAATTTACTTCCAAAATTGCATGCGGCGAATATTCCAGGCTTCAAAAACTTGCAAGCTTTCACAGTTGAAAACCCCCAAATTTTTTCGCTCTTAAGGGATATGAATCGTTTCCTATATTAATTTCCAATATCAATTAAAATTGAAAACCTTGTATTGTGGCTAAAAATACAAAGAGAAGTTGATAATCGAATTTTGCGACTTAGATGTCCTGAGACGAAAATTTTATGTCTTGAAGCCATAAAAAAGAGCTCGCCATAAAAGTCGAGAAATTTTTCTACCAACCTTTGGCGAAACGAAATTAGTTCTTATGGTAATTACTGAAATTCCTTAAATTATTATTTAATTCTCATGCAATAATAATAATTCATTAAAATTTGCTTATTATAAGGTGCAAAGGGAAAAGGGTCTCATCTTGAATCACAGACTGAGCCAGGCATCGAAACATTTTTACATATAAAATATTTTAATTCTTTCTACAATTCTACGAAATCTGTTGAAGGTCCTAAAATTCTTTTAAATTATATAAAAATCACTGAAAAATCATTAAAATCCTTCAAGTTTGTTTTTTTAAGTCGTTTAATGAAATATCTCAAAAATTTCGCATACTTTCTTGTTTTAAACCTGATTGCTCTCTAAATATGAATCAGTGATAAGTATTATACTACTGATTCCAATTTAGCGTATTATACGCTGATGAATCAGCGAAATTTTTGTGAGAGAGAGCGTGATATTCACTGCTTCATCGGCGTATCTACGCTGACTGGAATCAGTGGTATATTACTTACCGTTGATTCAGATTAAGAGAGTGGGTTTTGAATGACTTTAAGTTGGAATAAGGTCAAGAAAAATAATTAACGCTACATAAATACCAAATTATTACACTGAAAGAAATTTAGTGACAGAATACGTTAAAATCGATATTACAATTTAGTATAATCTTTTACGATTTAGAGAAATCTGGTAATTATATCACGAGATTCGACGGGCGTGTTTTGTCTCTAAACACTGAAATGACAATTCAAATTCGCGCGCCAAATTAATTGACCAATAGGGTTAGCGCACTACGCATGAAGTTAGCTAAAAGGTAACGCATAATGAGAAACGCAATGTGAAGTTGTCTGAAATGTATGTCTTTTTTAGAAAAGGATAAAGTCAATCAAATTGTCGGGCGCCATTTTATCACAAATAAAATTTCTGTTACTTGGGATTTCGGTCAGATGGGAATTATGACAGGTGGTGTTTCTGTAAAATTAATTTTAGATTAGATGCACATTCTGACAATTAAGAATTATGCTAAACAGTAATTCGATATTATACAAATTATGACAAATGGCAGTTCGGCAAAATGAAAATTATATCGAATGGTTATTCGGAGAAATAAAAACTATGCTGAATAATAATTCGGTATTGTAAACATTATGTCAAACGATAATTCGGTAATATAAAAATTATAGCAAATTGTTATTCGATCAACTGATTTTAGGTCAAATAAATTTTAGGGAAAATAGAATTTGGGGCACATTCATGCGCCTCAATTTCTGTAAATGCTTTTATATTATTAGATAATATCAATATCAACTTTTATTATTTTGCGTTCATAATATATCAAATATCAATCTTTGCTATTCAATATATACCAATTTTTGTTTTCAACAATTTAAAAGTTCCGTAAGTATATATGCTAACAATAATTATTTGTATATTTGCAAGCGCTTAACTTCGGTAGTGTCCATACATGAAACAGCCAATCCGGCATGAAAAAAGAAGAAGCTAAAAATCACGCGTTTGAGAGCTGCTAAATAATAAATACATAAGGCAGAACTGATGTTAAATATAGTAAAGATATATTTTTCTGGATGCATCTCGGAAGCACACTTGTAATAACACGAGAGCTTGAAAATCAGCTCAGTCGTGCGCTTTAACTCTGAACAGGTTCTGGCAAGTATCAATCGGAAAATTTCGTTTTCTTTTCCATCATTGGTGTCGGTATATATTGCATGTATATAAATTGTGTGTGTGTGTGTGTGCGTGCGTATAATTACCGTTCTATTACTATTATCGGAACGATGAAAAGTACTCGTATGCATGCTGGTGGCTGGTACAGCTAGAGCTAATAACTAATAACTAATAGCTAATTAATAGGTGTATTGATACAACTTATAAGTATGTATATATATAAGCATAAGTAGTTAATCCGCTAGTATACAGTTGACCAAGGCCGCGGGTGGACTGACAATGAGTCAGTGCGGAACAGCTGTTCGTCGTAAGGAGTACATATGTATAGTGTATACTACGACATGTATGAAAACCAGAGATATCCGAGTAGTGCTTTAGATAGCTGCTTCCTGGTGGCCTCGAAAGCATTAGTTCTCGATCTGACGACTTACGCTCTTCACTCTTGCCATTGTATAGCTTCATACTGGTCATAGTCATCGTTATCGTCGCCGTTACAATATATGTAGTGTATATTCACTATTTCCTCCTTTGGATATGCCTTTACCTTCACCAATACATACTTAGCAAAGCGCATCTACTCCAGAGTCAATTTAATTTCCCGTTCTTCTGCATCTAATAAAACTAGATCAGCTGCAAAACACGTGGATTGTATTTTTGCATTCTAATTATTTCAATGTAATCTCAATGCCTGCACGGAGAGAACATAATGACACTGAGCACTTGGGAAAATTCAATTTTTGAACTTAATTCCTATCACGAATCAAATTTTCCACATCACTCTCCGGTTGCTAATAAAGCTCCCTATTCCCTCACTTTTGCCACTCAGCGGAAATACCAAGAACACTCTAATAAGGTAAATAAGGACACTCAACCCCGCTGGAGGGGGTGAGCCAACAAACGTAGTCGGCGGTGGGGATAAACAAGTTCGTTGCGCAGAACACACTGCGTATATGCTTATTTAACACGTACGTTGATGCGCAGAACAAAAAGAAACTGCGTGAAACTGCGCAACGATACTCAAGACATTAATTTGGCCACCACCACTAATAAAACTTTTGGGCTCACGACTGCCTTACCCCCTCCACCAGATGTAAGTGTCCTTATTAGAGTGATCTTGGGGAATACCCTCCCGCTACTCAACTCTACGCGGGAATATTCTTCTGTTGTTAATAAGCTCCCTATTCCCCCACTTTCGCCTCTCCGCGGGAATATTCTCTCGTTCACCTATCCACGGCAATATTCCACCGTATCAACCCCCCCGCCCCTCAGTTCCCGAGGAGAATACTCTCTCGATACCAACGCAACTCCTATACCATGACTAATCTAACTTCAAATACCATTCAAGAAGAATGAAGATGTCAAGGGAACCTCGAGCTTGTAAGAAGAATTAGACAACCTCATCGACGAAAGAGTCGACGAACACTACTTTAGGACATCTCGCTAGTGATGCAATAACGAAGAAAAATGTTGATATTTACAATATTGATATATCGGACATCAAAATATCGATACGAGAAATTACTGATATATCGATATTTAATTTTTTTTTTAAATAAAAAGGATACACTCGAGTCTCCCAATGTAAAGAAATTCTTGATCTCTATAGTCACATGAATTGCGCATGCGTATTGCGTATAATTTAATATTTTTTAGCATTTTAAATTGCGCGCGAATAGCAACCAATCAAATGCTGAATTCAAAGCGTGCGCAGTAGTTATCAAGTGAAATTTGAGAAATACGAACTTGACTTTTGAGAGAAACTTGACTTGACTTTTGGCAGAACTTGAGATTTGGAAAGTTGACATTTGAGAGACTCGTGTGTAATTATTCACTTATTCAATTATTTTATTGCAATGATGTAGGTTATTAAATATAAATTCGTTTTGAATTTTATATTTTTTAAGCAAATTTTATTTGTAAAAACGAATACAAAAATGAAAGAATGCATGAAAGGCAAAAAAAAAATGATTGGAAATCAGAGTGGCCACATGTCGTTTTGCATATAAGGTTTTAGTGTTTATTTAACAGATTTTAGAAACTTTCCAACGATTTCGAAGGATTACAAAGAATTTAAAAAGATTTTAAGAGGTTTCTAGGAATTTAAAGAGATTACAAAAGATTTATATAATATTTAAAATAATTAGTAGGATTTTAAAGGATTTCGTGAAATTTTAAGAGATTTTTATGACTCAGAATATTTTGTGAGATTTTACATTTGAAAACGGATCGAATTATGAATATACGAATATATTAATATTCGTAATATACCCAAAATCTATAATTTTCAAATGTCGAGAGGTTTAATTTTAATTAGCTTGAAGCAATATTTCTTTTCCTAAAATTAAATCTCTTGAAGGTTTCCAGCCACCCAAGTTACTAAACTGGAATCTTTACCTCAAAAAGGATGAAAATGCATGGAAAAGCGATTTAAAATTTAAAAGTTTCGGACCTATTTTCATCATCTGCAATCATTTAAGAACTGCGGTTGTTCCTTAAAAGCTTCAGAGGACACCCGTAACAATAATTACGGTGTTCGAGAATTTTTCTCCCTGTTATTTATTTTCTTTTTTTCTCTTCAAGTTTTAGACTCGATTTCGAGGTATAATTTATGGAGCGAAACGCTACCCGGGTATGCGGACAGATAGCGGCTCTTCACGGGATTTTACGGCTTTTCAATGGAACTACACATCGTAACGAATTAGTTCACACACGGCAGATCGGTTGCTTCTGAGATTCGCGGTAGAATTCAAGGACTAGGCAAGGAAAAAAAAAGGAAAGAAAAAAAATTGAAAAGGAAGGAATCGAGAATAAAAAGTAGTCCGGTCCACAAAAGAGAGAATTTTAGTTGACAGTTTTCTTCATTTTTGTATTTTTCTGTTTTTTACCGTTTAATCAAAGATTCCAGTAAAAAATTATAAGTATGAGTGTACAGTTATTTTATAAATTGGATGCTGCTCTGCGCGCGATTAATTTCTCGTTTGAGAGCATTGTAATTTTCTAAAGCTTTGAAACTTAGATTGACATTAATAAAATAAAAATAATTGAAAGTTTCCAAAGTTGGATTATTTACCAATGTCCAAACGATCTAATTTTGAAGCTTTCTATTAGAAAATGGAAAGTGTCCAAAGATTGTTAATTCGAACTTTAAAATGACTAAATTTTGGTGCCACTTAAAATTTGTTTGTAATCCAATAAATGTAAAAAAAATCCTCAAATATCTGAAACTTGAACGCTTAATTAATTATTTTATGTATTTAATTAATTTAATAATTAACTAGAATAATTAATAGAATAGAATAATTACAATAGAATTTCAATATCATGCAATAATTGTTTAAAATCTTAAATCGCAGTCAATGTAATCGTCGTTGGAATCGCATTTCTAATAAAAAGGGGTCAGAGAAGATCAAATGACGAGATAAAAAAAATTCTAGATGGTAGAATTCTAGTCTGGAGAACAGTGTGAATAGCTTCGGCGACCCGTGCGAAATTTTCTTTCCCCAAAATCTTCAGCATATGATAGTTGTCCACGCTGTTCAACACCTTTTTTTTTGTTACCACCGTTGTTGACATTCATCCCTGATATAGATTGCCTCATCGTGGTAGAAAATTCGATTACCGAGCTTCGAACTCTGTAAACAACAAAATCTCATTCTTAAGCACTTAAACTCTCTCAAGGCGGCGAAAATGAAAATCTCGGTTATTTTGAGGGTGAATAATAATAATAATTCACAAACTAAAGAAATTCTGAGAGAGCGATGCTTGTCACGACAAGAAAAGTCAAACAAAAAAACTTAAACAATTGACTATAGAAAGCAAAACACTGATTTTAAAATTTCGAATCGTTCAATCATTTTTAAAATATATTAATTCAAACCTAATCAGTATAGATTTAATTAACTATATGGAACCAATTAAAAAATTGAATTAAATTTTAAACATGTTCGAAATTTGAAAATTCGCGAAACTTCAATTACCAAAAATTGAAAAATGTATTCAATACTTTTCCTTTTTATTTCACAGAAATTGAAATCACTGAAATTTGAAATAATCGAAAGATTAAATTTTTTAATTCAATCAGGAATTTCTATCGTTAATAAGCGTGTTACACAAATCTTGGAACATAATAAAATTATTCAAAGAGCTTAGCAAGTCTGGTTAAATTACGCTGATGAATATCGAGTACGATTCGGCATAAGTACGATATAAATAATAGTATAATAAATGCAGCGTGTAATACGATGTGTGTTTAACTTCAACGTATATCAACTACACGTTGTGTAAGTCTCACCGATAACGAGATACACGTGTTTTCTTCTAAACATAGATCGCTAGGAATATTCTACATATTCCTATCGGGGGACAAAGTTCCCAGGAGCTGTGAAACCAACGAGGGCATCGCCCTCCTAAAAAATCCATGGGAAGCGGCACTGATTTACAAAAAATAAACAAAATAAAAAGAAAAAAAATTCGTTCCGTACCAATTTTTCATTGTAAAAAGAAGAATTAGGGATTCTTAAATTATAATTATATTCTATACGACGGCCTCTATCCGAATATCGACGTGCCATATTTATCGACGATTCCATATTTCATCCAAATGGATATTAAATGAACAGAAACTCTTTCACAAAATACTTTGAAATGTATACAAATATTTTATAATCCTTAAATCTTTAAAATTTGACAAGCTTCTTAAAATTTTTCAAAACCTTTTGAAATTTCTTAAAACTCTTCCAAGTTTCTTAAAATCCTTTATAATTCCAATGAAGAACTTTTAAATTTTTTAATATACTGAAATATCTAAAAATCTCTTAGGTCATTTATTAATTTTTCAGATCGAAAAATTCAACTTTAAAGTTGAATTATATAATTATAAAAATTATAAAATTATAAAATTATAAAAGAAAATAAAGTGCACTTGCATTTTCAAAATTGAAAAATTTTTTATTTGGACACTTTCCATTTGGAATATTTCAAATTTGAATGTTCAGATATTTTTCATTTTTGATAATCTTACTTTAGATACTTTCTAATTGAATGTTTACGGTTTTAAATAATTAGATAATAATTTTATTGTTATTATTACCATTAGCTCCATAATTTGATGCGTAATCAATTTTCTAATTTTTGCCATAAAGTTCGGTAAAATCTGAAAATACTTAAATTAAAAAAAATCTCCATATTATTTCAGTATTCTATCCTAAATTTAATGAGATTTCATGGAATTTAGAATAATGTTTTAATTTACAAATTAAAAAAAGAAATTTAAAAGGGTTTTACAAAATTTATTGAGATTTTAGAAATATTAGGTGATTTCATGGTACTTTTAGTAATTTTATGAAATTTTAAAAGATTTTGCGAAATAGCATGAAATTTTAAATAACATTTTATATTAACGATTAAATTTTAAATTAACGATATATATCATAATATATTAAGCTATTTTAAAGACTTAAGGGATTTTAAGGGATTTACGAGATTTCATTTAATTTTCAGGAATTTCAAGGGATTTCATAAGACTTCAAGTGATTTTAAGTAATTTTATGGGATTTGATGGTATTTTGGAGATTCGAGGTAATTCTAAGCGACTTTAATATATTTTATGAGATATTAAGATATTAATTATATTATATTATATTATATTATATTATTTCCAGAAAGTTTTAAGGATTTGGTGAAATTATATTGTAATTTCAAGAATAATTCAAGAGATATAATAAGATAACATGGGATTTTGAGTAATTTTAAGAAATATCAATTGATTTTACGAAATTTAAAGGAATTCACGGGATTTTACGGGATTTCATGGAATTTTAAATATTTGTAAGATATGATACGGGATATTAATTTATTTTGAGGACTTTTGAGGGATTTTACGAGATTTCATGGGATTTTTAATAATTTTAAGGGATTTTAGTAGATTGTAGGGATATTTAGTAATTTTAAGGACTTTTAAGGAATTTAGGGGATTTTCAGAAATTTTAAGAAAGTTAATCAGATTTCATGGCACTTTGAGTAATTTGAAGAGTTATAACAATAGGTTGTGAAATGTTAAGGACTTTAAGGGATTCAGGGGATTTTACAAGATTTCATTGAATTATCAGGAATTTTAAGAGATATCATGACATTTCATGGGTCTTTGAGTAATTTTAAGAAACATTAATTGAATTTACGCGAAAATTCAAAGATTTTCACGAAATTTTGAAATATAATAAAGGCATTTTAAGAAATTTTATGAGACTTCTGGAGATTCCTGAAATTAGATAAAGAATTACAAAATTTTATCAAAAATGAAAAATTCTAAATTATTTTTTCTACTAGCAAAAGTTGAGCAAAAACGAGAAATTAATCGCGCGCAGAGCAGCATCCAATTTATAAAATAACTGTACACTCAGAAAAAAATACTCGAAAATCAATAAATATACTTTTGAATCAATATAAATCTCTTCCAAAAGCAGATATTTTATTGATTCAAATGTATATACTTTAAAATGTATAATATCATTATTGTATGGAAATGTTTAATGCTTGCTTCATTAAAAATTAATTCGAATCAATAAAATATCTATTTTTGGGAGAGATTTATTGATTTAAAAGTATATTTATTAATTTCCGAGGATTTCTTTCCTAGTGTAGCAATTATGCTAGTTATTTTATAAATTGAATGCTTAAAAATAAATTAAAAGTCTGTCCAGTATGCAATTTTTTTCCGATTTAGAGTCTTTTAAATATTTACACTAAAAATTGATGTTAAGCGACGTTAAAAATATAATTATAAACTAAGCGATGTTAAATTCTAGACTAAAATACCCCCTTAAAAAAATTGAATTCCTGATCTTGAGAGCGCGGAACAATTCCTTTCTGAAGTAATGCCATAATTCGTTGACCCGATCCGGAATGATTTAATCGGCAAGGCGAAGGGTCGCTTTTCTCCCCTTGGATCTTTAGATTTAGATCCTCTTGAAATGAAAGTGCGTAGGTAAAAATGACAAAGAAGCCAGGGACAATGTCTAAGGGGGTTGTTTTTTGTCTGCTCCCCTAGTTCCAAAACCCAGCAATATATGTCTGTTCGTAGTTCTTCGACCCGCAAAGTGTCATTGGTCAAGGATCCACGGATGCTAAGAATACTCATGTTAAAGAAAATATTTGGATCGTCCACATTTTTTGGGAATGAGGGGGAGATGGGTGACCGAGACTGATGAAAATGACGACTTTCGATTTCAATTCTGCAACCGTCTTTTGTGTATTATAGATTTTATATCCAGGGAACACGTGCTAAGTCGATACGTTTCGGTGTTTACAAAGGCACGCGCCACGTGAGAGGAGAGGCGTTCGGGTGTGTTTTGGAATAGGTATAGGGTCATAATTTTGTTTATTCAATCGAAGGCATTCAACCCTGAAGGCCTTAATCTTAGATGCAGGGTAAGATATCTACATGTGCGGGAATTTTATGAAATCCGATTGGATTCAAGTTTCAGACGTCTAGTCTGACGATTTTTTATTTTTATAATCAATGGAATAAAAATATTTACAAAATATGTTTTCACAATTTCCAAAGCCAAAAATTTAGATTTATTTACTGACAGAAATGTGTCCAGCATTGTCCGGAATTTTAAGAGATTTCTTAAAATTTTTCAGGAATTTTAAAGCGACTTTAAAGGATTGCAAAAGATTTTAAGTAATTTGGAGGACTTCTTTACTGGATTTCAAGTTTTTTTTTTTTTTCAAATTTGGGATTTCCAGAAATATTGAAGGATCTTATGAGATATCATGTCATTTTCAGGAATTTAAGAAACTTTAATAAATTTGAAGGGACTTAAGGAGCTTTCAATGGATTTTAAGAGATTTCATGATATTTCAAGAGAATTTAATGAGCTCCATGGAATAGTGATACATGTGTATATGATTTTTAAAAGATTTTGTAGAATTTTTAAGGATTTCATGGAATTTCATATTAAAATTTCTAAACATTTTATGAGGTTTAAAGGATTTTAAATTTGTTAGATAATTTTATTGTGGGATTTAAAAAAAACTTCTATACATATATATAATTTTTAAAAGAATTTGTAGAATTTTAAAGGATTTCGAATGTTTTCGTAAAATTTTAAGGGATTTTATGAGATTGTTCTGATTATTAAAAGATTTTGTAGAATTTTTAAGGTTTTCATGAAATTTGATAAGATTTCTAAGAATTTTAAGAGATTCTAAATGTTCAGAAATTCAAAGTTTTTTAAAATAAATTTTTATAGATTTTAAAATATTTCAAATGATTTTCAGAAATTTAAAGAAGATTTTAAAAATTTCAAATAATTTCAAAATATTTTATAGGATTTTATTTGATTTTGTATATATTAGAATCAAACTTAAAATCTGATTAAATCAGGGTCATGCGCAAGGAGGAAGGCTTAGAGAAATTAAAATTTAAAATAAGATTTTATTTTATATTAAAGACGATCGTTGGATGGAAATTTTTTTATTGTAACATGAATTAATCATAAAAATATTTCGATCTTTGTCTTATCGAAAGCGTGGTGAATATGATTAAACGACAAGCAAATAGATAATATATAATTTATTGGAAAAATATTCCAACCCCCCTCCCGTCATGAATTCCTGCGCACGGCCCTGGATTAAATCCCTTAAATTAAAATGTCTTGAAATCTTGCAAAAACTCTTTTTTGAAAATCCTTTGGAGATGCTTAAAATCTCTTAAAATCCCAGGCAATTCTGCGTAAATTTCTGCTAGTAAATAATATAAATAAAAATAACGAATATTTTTTGGAATTCTTTTATTTTGATATTCATCGGTAACTTTTGCAACTTTTATTTGAAATATTAAAAATATTTTGAATTATTTTCAAACCCATTGAAAAGAAACTTTAAAATCTCTTCAAATAATTGTTATATTAAATATATTAAATATATTCTTTAAATGCATATGAATTCTTAGAAATCCTGCATTCCTTGAAAATCCTTCAATTCTCTTCTGAATTTAAAAAAAAAATCCTTCAACTGCTTTAAAATCATTTTTAAAATTTAATAAAAAATTTTTAATCACTTGAAATTACTTAAAATCTTAAAACCCTTCTATGATTTTTGAAATCCTGTCAAATCTTTAGTTATTATTCTTTAACAATACATAAAATCCCTTTGAAATCTCTAAAAATTCCTTAAAATCCTTTAACTTGTTTTAAATCGCTTGACATTTTTTTAAATCATTAAAAATCTCTTAATATTTCCTAAAATCACTTAAAAAATCGTGGACTCGACCTTTCCTTAAAATCCGCTAAATATTTTTAAATCGGTTTAAACCACTTGCAATTCTTTAACTAAGCTGTGAAGTTGCTGTCAACTTTTGTGTTGATTCAATAAGCACTTTATTTCCTGGAAGCAAATATGAGATGCTTCCTCATATAGAGGAAACATTAATTAATTAATCAATCAAATGTATTAATAATAGGATCCAAATTTAGACGTTGAAATTTCACAAGTTCGAATAATCCATCTTGAGACTCTTTTCAATTGTTTATAGAATCTCATATTAGACCCTATAATTAAGTGAAAGTAATCCAATTGAACAACTAAAATTAATAAAAAAGATTCTCCTCTAAAATTATGAAAATTATGGATGAATATTTCTGTTTGAAACACCAAATCCCATAAAACTGGATGATGATCCCAAGAAGGAGATCGCTCCTGGCTGTAGCGCCAGCAACCATAAAAAAATTGCATCGTAAAAAATTATCATACTATCATACTATATATAAGCCGACTGTACTATAACCACGTGCACCATATATGTACTCCTTTTTCTATACCAAGCCAGACAGACCTACTATCAGCATTAGTATTGTGCATTCGACTCGTTAAATCGTCCTATAAGGCATTTCAAAGACGAGCAGCGACAACCAGATCCCTTTATAGATGTTCGGAAGGTGCCAAGAAACACCTTGTCCGTTAGCTGGATGCGAAAATTGAGCGATTAGCAAACAGGTTTACAGAGAGTCAACTGCTCGCTCGTGCGCCTTGTAAAAAAAAAACCTTGTCTACTTTATCAATCACTTTCGATTTTTCGAATAAAAAAACGATATCTTCATCTCCACTTATAGAGACTTCAATCTTAAAAAATGACGCTATTTAATCTACTTCGAATTTAAACTGCTCTACAGTTATTTATAATTAATCATTAATTTTGGATATTTAATGAATTAGTAATATGTCTGCTTGATAGATGGAATCGTTTAGGCGCACGATTATTTATTTAATTTCTTACAACTTCAAGTCTTGAAAAAATCAATGAAATTTTGTTGATTCAAATTTAGAGAGTATCCGAGATTTTATGGACATTACGTTACATCATTTTTTTTACAGAGGTATTTCAAAAGGTTTCTAAGAATTTTAACGTATTTCAGGAATTTTCACGGCATTCATGAAATTTCAAGAGAATTTTTTAAGTTAAGGGCATGTGATACTTTACCATAAGAGGAAATTAGTTATACCAATTATACACTCATAATAATAAATATTTTTAGTAAATAAGAGTCCATAAATCTTCGCTTCATATATACGAAAGTTTATTGACTCTTATTAGCTAAAAATATTTATTATTATTAATGTATAATTGGAATAACTAATTTGCTTTTATGGTAAAGTATCACATGCCCTTAAGGAATTTAAAGAACTTAAAGAATTTAAAGGATTTACAAGGTTTCGGGCAATTTTAAGGTAATTTTATTCAGGCATTTCAAAAGAGTTTGTATACATATATGATTTTTAAAAGATTTTGTAGAATTTTTAAGGATTTCGTGGGATTTAATAAAATTTCTAAGGATTTTAAGAGATTTTAAATGTGAAGCAATTCCAAGAGGTTTTTAGGAATTTTTAGAGATTTTTGCTAATTTACTTAATGTGAAATTCAAGAGATTTATAATTTTAATGGTTTTTCCGCATTTTTAAGGGAGTTCAAGAGATTAGTCGGAATTTTACTGGGTTTTGACAATTTTCAAGTGATTTTGACGAAGATCCAAAGATTTTTAAGATTTTAAAAAGATTTCGTAGAATTTTAAGGTATTTTCGGAGATTTCGCGGAATTTTAAATGTTTCGAAATTTTTAGGAATATTAAAAGGTTTCTAAGAACTTTATGAGATTTTAGCGCATTTAAAGTGATTTCGTAGGTTTTCGTAAAATTTTAAAGGATTTGAAAAGGTTTCTGAGTGTTTTAAGAATTTTTCAGGGATTTTAAATCTTGCGTGAAGTTTCGAGGAATTTTAAGAGATTTCAAAATGTTTCAGAGAATTCCAAAGGACTTTAAGGAATTTTGAATACTATAATAAAGTATTTTAAATTAGAAATTTTAAAATAGGTCAAGAGACTTTAATAATTTTAAGGGATTTTCTAATTATTAAAAGATTTTATAAAATTTTCAGAATTTCATGGACTGTAACAAGATTTCTAATAATTTAAATGGATTTTAAAGGACGTAAAAGGTTTTTAAATTTTATCGGAGTATTTAAAGAATTTTATGAAGTTTCTAGCAATTTTAAGGTAATTTCAGTGAAGAATTTCAAAAGAGTTTCTATACATATGTTATTTTTAAAAGATTTTGTAGAATTTTTAAGGATTTCATTGATTTTGTAAAAAACTCTATGGATTTTAACAGATTTTAAATGCTAAGAAATTCCGAGAGGTCTTTTTTATGAATTTTTGAAGATTTGTGCGAAATTTAACATGAATTTCAAGAGGTTTTTGGGGGTTAAAAATATTTTATGAAGTTTTTTAATTTTTCAAGATTTTAAATTTGTTAGGTAATTTTACTAAGGGATTTCAAAAGAATTTCTATGATATATATCATTTTTAAAAGATTTTCTAGAATTTTTAAGGATTGCATGGAATTTGTTAAAATTTCTAAGCATTTTATAAGATTCTAAATGTTAAGAAATTCCAAGAGTTTTTTTAAATGAATTTTTAGAGACTTTTGCCAATTTTAACTCGGAATTCAAGACATTTACGACTTTAATCTTTTTTTTAATTTCAAGGGATTTCAAGAGGTTTTTGGGAGTTAATAATCTAATATATCTAATGATGATGATAATGATGATTATTATTATTATTATTTCAATTTAATTCCACACTGGATTCGAATCCAGCTAGGAGGAAATAATTTTTTTTTTAATCCATAAAAATAGTTAATTAAATGAAGTAAGCAATAGAAAATTCTAGGTCTTTGATCTAAGCAAGTTTTCTTTGTTTCTTTGTTGGAATTTTCAATTGAGATGCAGAGCTTATTTGCTTGGCAAAGCATTTCTAGTGTTGCGACCTAATTAACAATTCCTTTGCGCAGTACTTAATCTATTTCAACTGCGTATAGACCACTGACGAATAAATGTGTTTGAATGACGCTCGAGCATCGTTGTTGTAGTGGCGATAAGGGACCTGCAAAAAATGCCAACTTCTTCCTTTCATTTACACCACACACATGGCTCGAATATTGCGAAACCAGCAAGTGTAATTTAAGTTCAAAGAAATGAGTTTGAAGAACATTTATTACCAAGAGAAATTTTTTTAAATAAGTGAAGAATGGCATCCCTGAGATTTTATTCCAAGGTTCTTTCATTTATTTGCTTTGAAGGAGGGTAAACCAATTTTCGGATTTTCAGGAATTTAAGAGGGTTTCAAGAAATTTCAATTGATTCTAGGGAATTTAAAAAGATTTTTGAGATATTTTCCAAGATTTTAAGTTATTTTAAAGAATGTTTAAGAAAATTAGGGAAGTTCCAAGATTTTAAAGATTTTCAAGGATGTTCACAAAATTTGAAGTAATTTTAAAGAATTTAAAGATTTCCTAAAGGATTTCAAGTAATTTCAAAGTATTCAAAAAAGTTTCAAAATTTTTAACTAATTGGGCAATAAAAAAGTATTTTAGTATTCTTTAAAATTTGTTAAACCTTTTGAAATTGACTGAAATTACTAAAAACTCTTTTAATTTTTTTAAATCCCTTTAAATCTCTATAGTTATTAAAAATTATGGAATCAATATATAACCATAAAATATGTAGTTTAATAATCATTTTCATGACAACCTGTGTAAAGTTCCTAGAAATATATTTTTCCATTTGTCAATAAAATACAAATAAAAAAATTTTTCAATATATAACTATCTTTTATATTTTCATAAATAATACAGTGTGAAAAATGTTGGGTGAAAAACTCTTCAATGCCTGTTTCAATATTAACAAATTGATATTAATGAGATATTAATAATGTATCATTGCCTCATAAATGATTTTAAGGAATTTCGAAGGATTTCAAGAAAATTTATAGTGATTTTAGGGAATTCCAAAGGATGCTAAGAGATTTTGATTGATTTCGGGGATTTAAAGGGAGTTTTAAAGAATAGTTGAAATGGTTGTCAAAAGATTTTTTCAGAGATTTCATATTTATAGGAATTGGAAGGGATTTCAAGATATTTCAAGAGATTTTAATGAAATCCCAGGGATTTTAACATATTTTAAACGACTTTAAAGGATTAAGGGGTTTTAAAGGATTTCATGTGATTTCATTGGAATTAATTCCTTGAAATTTCTCAAAATCAAGTAAAAAGTCTTGAAATTTTTTGACAATTATTAAACACTCTTGAATTTTTTAGAAATTCATTGAAATTCTTTACAATTACTTGAAATCTCTTCAAATCCGTTCAAACTTTAAATCACTTAAATCTGATGAAATCCTTGAAGATATCTTGAGATATTATGAAATTTATAGAAATATCTTTAAATCTTTTAAAAATCACTTAAAATTGCAAAAATATTTCCCATGCTTTCTGTAGAAATAAACAAATTATATTATATAAAACAATTTTTCTTAGTGAGAATTTTTGAAAAAGAAAAAGATTCGTCTAAGTAGACGTCTGAAACTTCAGCCCAATTTTAAATTGCATCAATTTTTACACGGGATACTCTTCTCAATATTCGCAAAATTTCTCTTTCTATAGATAAAGCTGAGATCTAGTGCTCTTAGAATTGCACATGGATCTAATTCATGGAATACTTTCTCGATCTTCTAAGAACGATGTCGGACTCGATTATACGTGTGTACGATTCTTGTATTTGTCACTATTTCCACTTTGTCGGCATCATGTCGGCCGTTTGGGATTAAAAGACCCGAACCGCGAAACTAATAGTACAAATTTATTCATTCAGCGCGCATTCGACGTCGGTAAATTGCGAACCTATTAAGACCGTCGCCTTTTGGATCGACCACCATGCTAGGTCATCATAAAATCATTTGGATCCTATATATGTATATATATATATATATGTGAGCCTTAATTCAGTGTGGAAAGATTCGTTCTTAATAACGTTAATTAGTTGAGTCTCCCAATGATTATTTCTTAATTTATGATGACCACCTTATTTATTTTCATTTCAGCATTTAACTTGTCTTCGACATGCTCAAACTAGTCAAAAATTAGCGGAATGATTGAAAAAAAAAAGTGTGGCTAAAACTATTCAGAATTTAGATTTGTTGAGGAAAATCCTATAAAAAAATGGTCACGTTTCTTATCATTTTCTCCGTATCTCGCGTTATTTGGCTCAAAATTTGAATTTTTCAAGAAAAGTCAAAAAGTTGTTATGCCAATCATGTAGGGAGTTAAAAAAGAAACATTGTTCACCTCTAGAATTTTGTTCACATTGTGCGTTGTTTGGATTGAAAAACTTTATCCGTGAGTTTTTTTGATTTTTTAAAATGTCATGTCTGACAATTTCTTTTAACGGAAAAAGTCATGAGGATAAATTGTTTCAATTTTTGTAAACTATGAATATCCGTACATAAAATTTGTAAATTAAAAAAAAAGAGTGGTCAAACATTTTTTCTGATGATAATGTACAAAAAGAGGTAAGAATAATTTGAAATGCCAATAAAATTGTTTAAATCTGTTTTTTAATAAATAATATTTGAATCAGAGGAGAAGCGTGAGAAGATATGATTCAGGGATGAAATGAGAACAAGTATATTGGATAAAGATTGAATATATCTACGTTTGAAACGTGCCGACGGAACCACGTTCGATTTTATTTGTGGTCACTGAAATTACTGGTTATTGGCTCTCTTCCTCAGAATCGAATGTGCAGGAAAAAACCTTCGTGGATTTCGTCATCAAACATGTCTGACGGCAAAAACCAGGTATATTCACAAAACGATATTCATTTCTTGTCGATACCTGTCTTCCCTTACTTATTTCACTACTATTATTATTATTTCAATATTCTAGCCTCGTTTCTTCTAATGTTATATAACTTTCAGATTTGGAGGTTTCGAACTAAAGAACCTTCAATTTTTTATTTCTTTAAATGATTCAGCTCACAGATATTTCTATCTTCTAAATTAAAATTGTTTAAACGAAACATACGTATTTATTCAAATTTTTCTACAAAATTCTCGGGCAACTCTTGCAATTTTTTTTTGCTTATAAATATGAGGTTCCTCTTAAGATAACACATGCAAAAAATGCGTGAAAAATAAATTAATATCAATTATCAATTATTATAGTACCTATTATCATTAAGAATGGTGAAAAGATAATTTTTTTAAATAAAAATAGGTAAGAAATGGGTTTGAAAGAAGTTTCAGGATTTTCATAAAATTTCTAGATATTTGAATATTTGAATTTCAAGATATAAAAAAAATTCAGAACTTTTAAGAATTTTTAAGAGATTTTTAGGAATTTTAGAAAATTAAAAGGATTTAAAGAGATTTCAATCGATTTTAACTTTGGAGTAGTTTCGAAAGATTTTAAATAATTCGAAAGAAGTTGAAGCGATTTAAAAAAAAAAATTTAGGTTAAAAAAAAAACTACTACTCATCGCTGGACCATCCAAAATAAAAAAAAATAGTGGGGATCATTATTAAATCACTTTTAGCTCCGGTTAATCGAAGCTTATAAAAAAAATTCTAATTTTTTACAAAATGGCTGATATCCAAAGGCAATTTTTTTTTCACTGTAATTTTACCCAAATTTCGCTCATGTTTTTTGAAATTCTATAAAATCTCTTGAAATATCTTTAAATGATCTGAAATCATTTCAAATTTTGTGAACATCCTTGAAAATCCTTAAATTCTTGAAAGTTCTTTTACAATTCTTTACAAATTTTCAATATCATTTACAATCCTTTGTAAAAATTAATAAAATGTGTAAATTAATTTAAAATCTTAGAAATCTCCTGATTCTTTAAACATTCTTTAAAATAACTTGAAATCTATTTATATCGCTTTAAATTCTCCCCAAATCCTTTAGGAAATCTTTATATTTTTAAAATCTTGGAAAATATCTTAAAATCCTTTTAAATTCCCTAGAATGACTTGAAATTTCTTGAAACCCTATGTTAAATTCCTTAAAATCACTTGAAATCTCTTAAAATTCACTAAAATCTCTTAAAGTCTTTCAATAAATCTTATAATTTTTCAATCTTGTGAAAGCTCTGGAAAATCCTTACATTCTTTGCAAATCTTTTTAGATTCTTTAGAATCACTTAAATTTTCTTGAAATCACCTGAAATTCCTTAAAATCACTTGAAATCTTTCAAAAATCCTTTAAAATTCTTTAATATTATTTAAAATCCCTTCAAATACTTAAAAAAATTTTTAATACTCTAAAATCTTGAAAGTCTCGTGAACTATGTATTTTGAAATTCATTAAAAAAGTTTTTAAATCAATTATATTTTTTCTATATAATTTATACCTCTTTTTTATAATAGTACTTTTGTTTTCAGAAAATTAAATAGTTTAATAATCAAATATTGTGAATAATGATTCCGCAGAATATTTTTTTTAATCCTGATGGGGTATTGACCAGTTTTTCCCAGGCAGGGGATTTACAAGGGAATTTTTTGCGTAAACTAACAAGGCTCTGGCCAGTTTTCCTTAAGTAGGGCAATATTCTGTCAAAGCGTTACTAGCCTTGTGTGGGCCTTGCCAGTTACTCTGGTTAGGACCACACCTGCAATTTCTTCCCCAATTTCATCCCGAATCCGACATTGTTTAAACAAAAGCCTAATATAGCTAAACAAAGATAAAAAAATACCTCTAAGTCTGCGCGATTGTAGATCAAGAGATTCTAAATCAATTTCCGCAGAAGATAAAGAATCTTAAATAACAAACGATAGATATTAAAAATTACAATAGAGGTTCCGATTAGGGAAATGACTAATCGCTTCGTTTGATTTAATCAGGATTTCCGAGGTCAATCACTGTGACACACAAACGCATATTGGTTACCTACGCATGAAATGCGCCGTTTGTATAAATGCGCCAAGGATATATCCGACTCCGATTATCATGTCAGAACAATGGCACGATCGCTTCTGCGAATCATTTGTCCTTATCTGCCGGAGGATGATAACACCATTGGATGCATTTTCATTATCATCTGTTACTAGGGGCAGTCTCTATATGACGTAAACTCCAAGAAAGATAATCCGAGACTTGTATCCAAAAATTTAATGAAATCATCAAATCATCAAATAATGAAATAAGACAAGGTTAAATTGAAAAGCAAATGACCGATATTTTATCATTGCTGAGATACTAAACGTCACGTCCTCTCCTTTTTTTCTTGATCTACATCAACACTTTCGCACGGCGAAAAATGGATATTCCAACTTAATATCTAAGTAGGCAAAAAATTGAATTACAAATAATATATTCATCCTAAATAATATTATAATTATTAATTTAATATTATTATTATGAGATAATATTATGATTAATTATTTACAATTATAAAATATCCTATTGAATATCTTATTAGATACTTGGTCACCTATACTCAATATCTTAGTTCAATTTTTTCATTTCCCTTGACATTTCCCTTGACATGACATTTTTAGACAAACTTCCCTGATATAAAATTATTATAAATGCTAATAAATTTTCAGTAAAAATACTATTGAAATTTTGTTTTAAATTTTGTATAATATTACTTTAAATCTTTTGAAATTTAAAATCACTTCACAACAATTTAAATTCGTAAAAATCTCTGAAATTTACAAACAACCTTGGATATCTTTTAAAATTCATTGAAATTTTTATAATTATATCTTAAAATCCATCCAATTTTACAAAATCTTTTATAAATCATAAAAATCTTGTGAGATTCTTTAAATTAAATCAACTCTCTTCAAATTACTTTAAAAAAAAATCAAAATTTCTTAAAATTCTTCAAAATTCCACAAGAATATTTATTATCCATTAAAATTTCTTAAAACTCTCAAGTTTTTAGAATACGTCATACTTACAATACATAAATATCTTTGAAAATACGTAAAAATCTTTTATTTAAAAACTCCCTCCAAAACTCTTGAAAATCTTTTAATACGTACATCAGAAATTTTGTGAAATTCTTTGAATTATTTCAAAATCCCTTGAAATCTCTTAAATCCGCTTAAATCTTTTGAAATGCTTTGATTTTCTTAAAAATCCTTGAACGCTTTTCCACTCTCTTAATGTCTTTTAAAATTTTTAATTTTCTATCTGTTTTGCGTTATTTTATAACTCATTTAATTCATCTTTCTTTTATAAATTTAAAAATGAAAATAATCATTCCCAATTTGCCAAGAGATTGAACAATTTTTCATGTTCTTAATTTCTGGAGAATGGAATTTGAGATCCAATTTTTCTCGTCTTCTAAATCCTATACTTTTTTGTGGGTGTCTCTCCAGTTACGAGGAGCCTGTCAAGATGCTAAAACCCATTTTTTTTCTCAAGATCGTTAAATATTCCACACACGCGCCTGGAGGACTCGCGATAAGACCCCGACGGGTTCGTCCAATTCCAGGAAAGTTTCAATCTCAAATGATCGCATCGAACCAGCGCGCTGTCCTCGTTTGATTCCCAAAGGATCCAAAGGAAATCCAAGCCCGTGGCAAAAGAAAACAACGAGTTCGATTCACGCTCTGCTCAGCCATAGCGATGCGAACCCTGGCTTCAATCCGGGGCTAGTAAGCCAATGACACGCTTCAATAGCTTGCATTTTTTGTCCCTTTAACTCTCCGATCGAAAAGTAGAATCAGCGAGCGGAGGTGTCGCATTGGTTCAGGATTGAGGCTTTTATTGTAATTAGTCAATTGCACCTAAATAACATTTTTAGCTACCTAAATAACAAAAATGCACATTCAAAAAAAAAAAAAAATTCGTTAATTCAATAATTAATTAATTAATTCAATAATCAAATAAATTACTAGGAACTTTATTATCAAAAAACGAGAAATTAATCGCGCGCAGATCAAGGATCATTGTTGCTATTTGAAAAAAATTTGAAGTATTTTATACGAGATGTCAATCGATTTTTAGCGAATTTCGAGAAATTGCGATACATTTTTTAACGATTGTACACTGAAAGAAATTTAGTAATAGAATATGTTAAAACCGATATTATTATATTATTACTAGAAAACAATGAAGAATTAATGAAATTTCGCCGATTCAAATTTAGAGACTCTATCCAAGATTTTATGGACATTTCGTTACATCACTTTTTATTAGAGAGATATTTCAAAGGGTTTCTAGGAATTTTACTGGATTTTGACCATTTTCAAGTGATTTTTACGAAGTTCAAAAAGATTTCGTAGAATTTTCAGGTATTTCAGGATATTTCGCGGAATTTGAACGGAATTCATGAAATTTCAAGAGAATTTTTAGAGTTAAGGAATTTTAAGGGATTTCGAATAAAAAATTTCAAATTTTCTAAGTATTAAAAGATTTCATAGAATTTATAGGATTTAATGGATTGTAACAAGATTTCTAATAATTTTAATGGATTTTAAAAGACGTAAATAGTCTTTAAATGTTATCGTAGAATGTAAAGAATTTTAGGAAGTTTCTGGCAATTTTAAGGCAATTTTATTAAGGGATTTCAAAAGACTTTCTATACACATAAGATTTTTAAAAGATTTTGTAGAATTTTTTAATGATTTCATGGATTTTAAGAGATATTAAATGTTAAGAAATTCCAAGAGGTTTTTACAAATTTTAGAGATTTTTGATAATACTTTAACTTGAAATTCAACACATTTATCATTTTAATGGTTTTTGTGAATTTTTAAGGGATTTCAAGAGATTAGTCGGAATTTTACTGGGTTTTGACAATTTTCAAGTGATTTTGACGAAGATCCAAAGATTTTTAAGATTTGAAAAAGATTTCGTAGAATTTTAAGGTATTTCAGGGGATTTTAAATGTTTTGAAATTTTGAAGAATATTAAGAGGTTTCTAAGAACTTTAAGAGATTCCAACGTATTTTAATCAATTTTAAAGGTTCTCGTAAAATGTCAAGACATTTGAAAAGGTGTCTGGGTGTTATAGGAATTTTTAAGGGATTTTAAATCTTGTGAAGTTTTGGGGAATTTTAAGAAGTTTCCAAATTTTTAGAGAATTTTAAGGATGTCATGGAATTTTTAAAAATTTCTAAGGATTTTAAGAGATTTTAAATGTTAAGAAGAGGTTTTTTTTGGGAGTTTTAAAATATTTTATAAGGTTTAAAGGATTTAAAATTTGTCAGGTATAATTTTATTGAGGGATTGTAGAATTTTCTTAGGATTTCATGAAATTTGATAAGATTTCTAAGAATTTTAAGAGATTCTAAATGTTAAGAAATCCCAAGAGTTTTTTTTATGAATTGTTAGAGATTTTTGCTAATTTTAATTTGGAATTCAAGAGAATTATAATTTTAATGTTTTTTGTGGATTTTGAAGGATTTTAAGAGGTTTTTAGGAGTTTTAATAAATCTTCACGAATCTTAAGAGATTTCAAATGGTTTTAGAGATTTTTAAGGAAGTCAAGAGATTTTATTAATATTAAAAATATTTTATTGAATTTTAAAGAATTTTTTGCAATTTCGTGCGACTTCTAATAATTTTAAGGGATTTTATGAATTTTAGAAGATTTTATAGAATTTTAAGGATTTCATGGGATTGCATGAGATTTCTAATAATTTTAATAGATTTTAAAGAACGTCTTAGGACTTTAAATTTTATCGTTTAATTTTCTCAAAATCGTATAATCGTCTATATCAATTATGAATATAGACATAGCAAGTATTGCTACTAAATTTCTTTCATTAACTAAAGACCCACCAGCGGTTTCTCAACAATTATTAAAACTTTTGAATAATTTCTTACTTTTTAATGAAACTTTCATTCTAATTAAATTAGTGAAAAGACTCAAGGTCAAGATATTTTCATAGAAATTATGCCGAATCGATAAAAGTGTCTTGTGCTTTTGCGTGCAGCATCTGTTTGAGACACGTTTATAGAAGATTCATGGACCCTGGACATTTTTACATAAATCTCGAAGGAATCGTTATTCAAAGATCACGAATTGTGATAAGAGCGGAATCAGGCAGATATCTATGGATCCGAGAGGGGGCAGAAACAAAATGTGTATATATATATATATATATATATATA
>UCOH01010266.1:0-18981 GCA_900474275.1 Synergus japonicus
CATAAATGGAGCTACTGCTAGCTATTATGGCTGTGTATGTGTGTTTTGACAGCTCATATGTCATTACTATGTAGATGTAGCATATATAATGATACAGTATATATAATGATGTAGTAAATATAATGCAAGCTTTACATTATGAATCTTTTAGTGACATTTATTACGTGAGTGAGTGTTAGAATTCTATAATATGTGCGACTGGCACATCTCGGACGGCAAATAGTTCTTTTATAAGCATCCATGTGTTAGCAGAAGGGTTAGGTCTGTGTTCTTCAGGAACAAGGTAAGCGGCAAATACGAATCAAAGACATAGCAAATATGTGATGATACTTAAATTTACTTAATCCTATTTTACGCTCTATTCAACTCTCATACATCCACACTACATTCACACGCTTATTTCTAATTGAGCTTCTACTGGCTGTTCTACTTTAGTCATTATTTGTTTAAATTAATCTGGGGAGAGGATCAACAACGTTGCTAAAATTCACAACGTTACATTACATACCCTTCTCATATTTTTGAATAATAATTTACATAAAACTTTTACTTTATTTTTGAAAGATGGAATAAACATAAACTGAACCTCTTGCTACTTAACCTTCTTCTATTTTATAAAATAATTTTCATAACTCTTTTTTATTCTTAATAATAAGAAATTTTTTTTAAAAAAATATTCCGTTAAAAACATTATTTTATAGCATTAAAAATAGTAAAAATCATTTCTATTTACTTATCTTTAGAGATTCCCTTACCTACCTTCTACGTCACAAATCTCCAGACAAGAAATTTCCTACCCCCACCCTTTCAGCATCACGTACCTCGGAAAACCTTCCCGTTATTACGCCATAAGGCCTAAGAGTTTCCACACTGTCATCCCCACCAACCGTCTACTACCGCTTGATGGCGAGGGGTCTGCAGACGGTGCGCGGTGCGAGGGGTAAATAGGCCACGCCCCTTTCGGCGCCCCAAAGTTGCCCTCTACTACTAACACGAAATTTACATTTATATGCAAAACTACCCTTAAGGGGTTAGTACCAAAGAAAATTTTTGAACTTAAGGTCAAAATTGATGGTACAGATAAATGGCCCTCTCGATCCTGGTCAACTTTTGTCTAAACCTACTTTTCGTAAATAAAGTATTTTATAAGATACTTATAGATATGTCGTTATGGCATGAAGCAAAATCATAATTATTGATTAATATTTAATCCTTTTTTTTAACAATTTAGGTTAAGAAAAGGTGAACAATTTTCAAGTCGACCATTTTGTATTTTTTTTCGGATATCAATTATTTTGGTGCATGCGATAGCGACATTTGTGTAGAATAACGTATCCAAATTTCAGCTCGATCGGTCCAATAGTTTTTTCTGAATCATGCACGCCAGTTTTTGAAATGGGTAACTCTCGGTAGCCTTACCAGCCAGATTTATTATTAAAAAAAAAAAAAAAAAATGTTTTGTAATAG
The DNA here is from genome assembly GCA_900474275.1 of Synergus japonicus. Classification (NCBI taxonomy): domain Eukaryota; kingdom Metazoa; phylum Arthropoda; class Insecta; order Hymenoptera; family Cynipidae; genus Synergus; species Synergus japonicus. The sequence continues at coordinate 1,468 of UCOH01010266.1, forward strand.
TGTGTCATGTCAGCATGACATTAGTTAACTAATTATTAATTAACTATTAACTAATCGTTTGGCTATTAAGTAATTAATCGCTATCATTATTGACAACATGTAATTGTCATGTTAGCACGACATTAGTTAATATTTTATTAATTAATTATTCAGTAATTAACAAATTATTGATTAAGATTATTTAATCATTATCATTGACAACATGTAATCATTACATCATAAGCCATAGTTATAATTATAAACAATAATTTCATTTACATTTATGTCACTGACCCTTGCGACCCGAGCTACCTGCAACACTAATAAATCTCTAAATCTACAAGAGGACATCGACTGTCATACCCAAACTCACGCCCTCAAAGGAACACTATAAACTCCATCTGTATAGGAGACACCCACAAGAAACATACACACTCTCAATCACTCAAAGCATCTGTGAGAGGTCCAGAAACCACCCTTGCTAGTGCAACTGACCCAAAAAAACGGATGTACACCTGCAGAGTATCCGTGTGCACTAACATTAGTCTATTGAAATTTTGCTACACACGGACACCGCTCTAACACTACTCTATTGAAATTTTTGGTTTCTAAAGATCAACATAAAAACAGCACGACCCAAAAGAGTCAGGAGCATTCAGTATTCAGTCTCCAATCTTGAGTCTCGAGTAAACAACACGTGCAGGGTGCAATTCTTCTACAGAAAACTCTAGTTTAGTCTTCAAGTTCGGTCTTCAAGGGCAGTCACCCAGTGCAATACTTCTAGAGTGAAACAGTCCTTCAGTGAAATACTTCTACGGTGAACACTCAGTCAGTGAGTCCAGTTTTCCACGGTATATATCAGTTCAAGTGAAGTGAACAGAAATCTCTGACAAACATTATGAGATTAATTAGTGAAGATAAAATTCACTGGTGCCATTACGGGCCCTAAACAGTGAAGTTTCGAAAATCTAGTTACTACCAATTTCGATTAGTGGAAGTGGAGAAGTGTGCAAGAAGAACAAGGGGATTACCAATTAATAACAGAAGGCTCCAGCACAATCATCAATAAGAAGGTACCGTTTCCTCGATACTCAGGCTCACTTAGCTTTTCGTAAGGGTCAATTCTCGTCTAAGATTTATGTAATAATTCCAACAATTGTAACTTTTTAAAGTAATAAATTTTTAAAACTTAATTTAACCTATTTCATTTGGCTTGTCCTTGTTCCCAGATTCGTATTAAGTTACGGACTAAAACAAGGGATTAGTAATATAGAAATTGAGTCTGTTTCCAGCTAGATCGAATAATTAATAAATAATAGGTAGGACTTAACAAGTGTTTTATATCTATAATCATGTTTCTTGTTCCATAACAAATATTTTTGGTTAGAATACCATTACATTAGTTAATATTTTATTAATTAATTATTCAGTAATTAACAAATTATTGATTAACATTATTTAATCATTATCAATGAAAACATGTAATCATTACACTATAAGCCATAGTTATAATTATAAACATTAATTTCATTTACATTTATGTTACTGACCCTTACGACCCGAGCCACCTACAACACTAATAAATCTCTAAATCTACAAGAGGACATCGACTGTCATACCCAAACTTTCGCCCTCAAAGGAACACTATAAACTCCATCTGTATAGGAGAAACCCACAAGAAACATACACACTCTCAATCACTCAACGCATCTGTGAGAGGTCTAGAAACCACCCTCGCTAGTGTAACTGACCCAAAAAAACGGATGTACACCTGCAGAGTATCCGTGTGCACTAACATTAGTCTATTGAAATTTTGCTACACACGGACACCGCTCTAACACTACTCTATTGAAATTTTTGGTTTCTAAACATCAACATAAAAACAGCACGACCCAAAGAGTCGGCAGTCTGCAGTCTGGAGTCTGGAGTCTTGAGACTCGATAAAAAACACACATTCTACACATATTGAACTAGGTCTGTAACCTCTAATATATTAAAATATAACATTTTTACTAATTGTATAAATAAAAAATCTGCCCGCTTACGCGGACACATTCTCCTACACACGTCGCGCTTCGCACATCGTGTTGCGCGCTTCGCGCTGCTTGCGCCCTTCGAGACGCTTGCGCCCTTTTGAGACGTTTGCGCCCTTCGGGCGCTTGCGAGCATCGCGACGTTTGTACCTATTTGTTTTTAAATTACTACAAAATGGAATGGAATGCAAACGAAAGCTAATTTACTTAAAGTTCTATCGACCTTAAGGAGTACATTCTCATCAGGGAATTTTGATTGATTTTAAATTTTTTAAGGAAATTCAAAATGTTATTATGCCTATCCTATAGAATGTTTAAAAAGAAACATTTTTCATCTTTAGACTTTTTTTCATATCGTGCGTTGTTTAGCTTCTAATTCAAGTTTTATTTCATTTTTTTGGATTGTCAAAATATTATAAGACTTTCAATTTTTTTTTTATTCAAAAAAGTCATTAAGAAAAATTGTTCGTCTTTTTTAGTACTACGAAGATCCGTCATTAGAATTTTTAAATTAAAAAAAAAATGGTTTCAAAAATTTTCAAAATGCTCCAGTTTTTAAAATTTTTATCCAAAATGGCTGGCCAACGAACTTGACCTTCATTTTAGGACACTAAAAGAGTATACCAAAGGACAATCCAATCGGTCAATTCTTTCGAAAGTTATCGTGCTAACAAACTAAAATCTACAGACAGACAGACACATTCGTAAAAACATGTTTTTCGGGTTCAGGGGGTCCCAGAACGTGGACATTTGATAAAAACTGGGGGGGGGTCAAATTTTACACAAATCTAATACATTCTCTCTGATGAGAATGTAAAAAACACTGAAAAAAATGAATTTTTTTTGTTATTTTTTTATAAATATTAAATATTAGAGGTTCCAGACCTAGTATTTGTCATACTGAATCTAATCCATTTTGATTTTTTTTAAGCTAGCCGTTATCGAGATTTCCCTGGTACGCAGTTTAAGACATATTCTATCATACCTAAAAATATTTATTTCCATACCCTTCATGATATACTAAAAAAAAAATGTTCAAAAGTAGCTCTTTTTTTAGCGTATAAAGTAGAATAACTTTTTGAGACTCTTTCATTGACAAGCAGTTCACTTTTTCGTTTCTGTGTTTGAGAAATTTGCTATTCCAATCAATTTAAAAAGTAGATCATTCTGTTTTAAGAAATTGATAATTTTTTTAGATATTATGACAAACTATGGAATAAAAATTGAAAAATTGCTATCACTATTTGATAAATTTATACGAAATTTGGTTAACATTGGGGTCTATCCAAAAGTCAACTGCTATTTTGTTAAAATTTCGCAAATTTTTTCCATTTTTTGGAACACATATTTTTTCCGTGTATGTACTTACGACGTCTGTGACTCTTCTTGTGCCTCTTTTTTCCATAGTAGGAACACTTCACTTCCTCGTGTATTAAGCGTTGAAGTTTCTTTTTCAAATCGCGATTTTCCTCACTGTATTTTTTCTTTTCTCTCGGCATCTCGGAATGGAACTTCCGATCACCCGAGACGAACTTTTTTTAGCTTGGGACATGTGGTCATTTCTGGATAGGGAAGGGGGGACTACCAATTGATTATGAGGAAGAGGCGCGAAATACAATTATTAGGAAAAAAAAATTATGCACTGGATTGCTTTGATCATTATTATCAGAGTTTTCAACGATAAGAAGATGTATTACGGGTGTATTCGACTTTTTTGAATGACTCAAATATATAGGTACTACTTCCTCCTTTTTTTTAATAATATGATTTATACCATAAATATTACCGATAAAATATTTAGATGTTTTTCCTTCTATTTAGGAGCAGGAATTCTGGCACTAAAATATATGAAACCACAGACTATCGTTCGTATTCCGCTACTCGTCCGAATATTGTCTGTCTTTATGAAGATTCTCATCCTCCTGACTGCAGAAGTGTGCAACAATACCATGCAAAGATTGCAATTAATTGTGTTAAGCTCGACTGTGTTGACAAACTATCAAAATCGAGGGCGCGGTCATGTTTGAGCTCGCAGTACTATGTGTATGATTACTCAAGACGGAACTCACCGCAATAGAGGGCAGCAGCTCTCGGTATGACGAATACGTAGCAAGACAACGCGACGCTCGGACGAGAGGGGGAACGAATCATCAGTTCTGTGCTGGCCGTCACCGTTCGATGACGAGAAATTAGTTCTTCTTCGAGAAATTTACCGTTTGTTAGAGTTTTTGTGAATTACGGGAGTTGTTTTTGGACGAGTACTTAATTAGTAAGGTAGGCTCGTAATCTTTTGGCTCCCAGTAACCCTTTTGAGCGTTGTTAGTAAATTTGTAAAATGAATTGTGCCAGGATTCTAGTTCTCCTCTAGAATTGCCTTTTCTTTGTGCGGGCCAACGCCCAACGACGCAGCCATTTTGAGGCGTGATGCGTAGTTTCTTTCTCGCGTTTTTCGATGAATCTAATGAATTAAGATAAAGTTAATATTGTTTTGCTTATTTGTAGTTAAAGATCGATTTGAAATATCGAAAATCTAGAGTAATTTTCGTTATGTTCAAGAATGTAAGAATGCTTTGAAATACCGATTTTTTTCTGATTTTTATGTAATTTTCTTTTATCGTTCGGACTATATTAAAGTTACCTAAAATTACTTCTTGACAAAATTAAATTCATTTGTTGTAAATTTTGAGATATTTGGATCTCACTAATTTGATTACCATGTAAAATATTAGTTATTTATGATTACGTAACAACTTTTTGATCGTACTGTACCTTACGTAACTTGAGTATATCTCAAACTACGACTTTTGTAGAGAACGTATTTGTTGTCTTTTGCTAGAATTTATCAAACTACTATTTCTTTTCTTCATTTCATTTCTCATGTTATATTTAATAAACTTATAATATTACATAATTTCATAATCATGTGGTTTAGTTTGTCTTGCGCCACCACGAAATCCCTCTACGACTAGCTAGTAGGAATAAAGTTTCAGGCCTTAGAATTTTGGATTTTGTTTGGAGCGGCATTATAAGAGACCCCTGGCGCCCTTCGGTCATTAAGTTGAGGTGTCGAGATTTGCTAGCGGTTGTTCTTGGTCGAACTGTGCCTTTGACTTGGAATATACGTTACAATATTTTAATACTCTTTTTAAAGTTAGATAACAATTTGTTAATGAAACATTAGATTTTGCAGGATGAAAAGCGGCCATTACAGACGAGAGAAAACAGTATGGGTCATTATTTCAGATATTTGTAACAGCATGTTTATTCTGAATGTACTTTGGCAATTCAATAAAAGTTGAGAATCGTGCTTGTAATGGAGTATAACTATTTATATTTGCACACAAATTTATGATTTTAGTCAATGACCAGTCTGATTTACTTCTCTTGAACTTTTCAACCTGAACTAAAATATCCTCTTTCACATAGTCCTGCAACCAATCGTCTAGATTTGTTAATTGGAGAATAATTTTATTTTTGGTGGTAAGGAATTTATTGACCTTAATCATTTCACCAGCTTCTAAGGCTTGGAATTTACCACAGAAAATCACGTTAACCTTTAAATTTTCCTCCTTTTTCAATGCATTTCTTTATCCAGTGATAATCATTAACTTCGTATAGTCAAGAAATTGTTTTAAATCTTTGTACTTTAAATTGACTATAGAACCAGACCTTATTCTACTATTAAACGCCGTTTATAAATCATCCCAGTGAATTCTATTTGATTTCTTGTTGTTGCTATCTCTACCTTTTTTCTGCAAGTTTCTAATATTCCTATTTATTGAATTGAGAATTCTAATTGTTGTTAATAACTTCATCTTTTCACCAACTGATGCATTCATACATTGTTTTATGATTTTATTTAATAATCTTGTATTTCGTTGGCAAATTGTAAACCATTCGTGCATTAAAGTCAGTGATGAGCTTCCATCCAAGCTTAGCAATACTTGAAATACTGTCACGTTTGAATGCTAGAGAAATAACTGTTCTACTAAAATATTAAGGGATGTGCTGTGGTTTTCATAGAACTTTTTATCTAACTCCTTAGAATTGTTTATCTTATTGTTATGGCAACCGTATAATATAATGCCAATATTTATGTTTGAAAGGGGAGGTGAAATATGATCAAAAATATTTTTTTCTCAGAATTATATGTAAAATGATATAATTGTTTACGCTTGCATAAAAATATGTAATATGACACCATTTCTTAGAAATTCCTATGTAACCCGATACTTTTGTTTTTCTGTAATTTGATACCCTTTGTTTATGTTAATAATTCTTATCTGATGTAACTCATCATAACTATGATGTCATCCACATTCTTACCCCCTCCACTCAGATTCATTCAGACACATACTCGGCCCAACGCAAGCTCACACGGACATGCACATAGTCGAATATATCCAGAAGCGTTCCTATTATACTACTTCCATCCGTCATAAGAAACAATGTTAAATATGACGAAATGAAAAACGTTAATAACTTATTTGTGAAGTACCCTAGATTTCATGGATTTTAATTGAGTATTTATGGTGATCATATTTACATATCGTGAAAGTTTGATTGAAATGGTAATGAAAATTCTTGTGACGATAGTACCCCTTTAAATGCAAAGACAAATGTGAAATGTGATGAGCGTACCAGCGCACACGAATGCGTTTACTACTATCTATATCTGCCACTGCTTAATGAATTTAAATTGACAAAAATCCTTTCACACACACAATCTAAATGAGTTTATGTGTTTATGTTTCTATGGGGTCATCCCATTACATGTGATGACACCCTGAAGATACACCAAAAAAGAATGCATCTAAACTTTTTCAAAGTTTTTTTTCTTGATTTCAGTTCCTATCTCTATATGAATATAAAAAGTTTTCATAAATATTGAACAATAAATCATACTGGTATTTTGTTAGCAAATTACTCATTCCTTCATTTTATGCAAATAAATTTTGATCACATTACATCTTAATAGAAACTAAGCTTTGAAAATTATGAAAAAATTAAAATAAATATATGTTTTCCACTTTCAGTTGCTCTAGCTATTTCGGTCCCACGACTGAGATTATTCATCTCTCTCTTTGGAGCGTTATGTTTGTCAGCTTTAGGAATTGCATTCCCTGCTATTATTGAGATATGCATATACTGGCCTAATCAACTTGGACCATGGAAGATGATACTCATAAAAGATATATTTTTGGTGTTTTTTGGATTAGTAGGCCTCATAATAGGAACTTATGTCAGCCTTACAGAAATAATTAAGTCATTTAACTAATGTAAAGTGCAAACTAATAACCTGATTACAATAAATATGTATATTTTTCCTATTACATCCTCCTGCCAGACATGTAACGCATAGATGGGAAATTATTCCGTTGCTAAAGTTGCAATAAAATAGTTAATAGTTCATACCAGTAGATACAGCGCGAGTCATGACGAAAATTATGCAATTTATTAAATTAATTAAATTGTAACTATTTTTAACCCCTTCACTAATCGTTTCAGCGGACGCTTTAACTTAGCCAGGGTCGGGTTTGAGAGTCGATTAAAATAGATGTTCATTTTAGTTATTACAAATATATATTTTCCTATAATTTACATAACCAAGTTAAATCTAACGGAAGTGTTAGTTAATATAATTATATTGATCATAAAAGTCGTACTTCGTCGAGGCGATGTCGAGGGATTTTGAAATGACAATTATAAGTGCGCCTATTATTTCTCATTTCTTCGACTTCGGATCGGCAATTTCAGATACGCTTGAATATTGTAAATCCTTCACGGAGAAGAACGTTTTGAAAAAAGCAAGGATAGGTGCACCTATTTATTGCGATTTCTCGTCTGTTCTCTACCTATCAAACGTACGCCTATCGATAGGGAGTATGCATGAGTTTTCATCGGGTGCGAATGCTCGACTGAACTGAGGTTTCGAGCTTCGTGCAGTGGTTTTAAGGGGTTAGTACCATAGTTTTCACCTTTTTCTCTAAGAATTTATATTTCAAATTAAAATTTGTATTACAGATTTTCACACATGAATATAGTTATAAAAGGATATTACAAAACAAAATTTTTTATGTTAAATCTGGCTGATAAGGCTGTTACGAACCGATAATAATTTAATTTAATGTTAAATAAAAGGAGTCTGTCTCTATTAAATTTATAGTTACGTAGCTTTTGAAAAATTTATTGGGAATGCAGAAAATTACTTTCTGAATCCTAGGTATATGGGGGCGTAAATTATCTACCATCATCCACGGGTTTTATCCTGTTTTCCTGGAATTTTTAAAGATTGTAACGGTTCCCTGCCCTTTATTTATAAAACTCAATTCTCTTATTAAGTGGTTAATAATATCTCTCGTGAGATACTACACTCTTGCCCTCTTATAGGCTATAAATTCTGAAACGATTAAATTTGGACCTGGGGTGGTAAAGAAATAGAATACAGATTTAGCGAAGGTAGGTAAAGTTTATTAATCGGAGTAGGGATCCCTCAGAGCCCAGACGATTGTGGAATGGCTCGACACAATCTTAGAGAAACTTGAAAATAGAGTATATACAATGCAAATTTCAGTCTTCACAATCGTGTGGAAAATGAGCATCCCAAATCAATCTTCAAAAAATACAATTGAAGCGAGGAACGTTCCTGGCGGTTTTATTTGTTACGAACCAAGGTTTTAATTTTCAATTTGCAAATCCGGGTAGAAATATTTTGGAAATTAATTTAGGCAATTCGGAGAAGTAAACAGAAAAGAAAGATCAAAAGAATTAATCTTTAAATTATTTTGCGGCATCCTGATCTCCTATCCTCATCCAAGGATAAAACATGTCATCTTATGGGAGAATTGGTTAAAAGAAACAAGTTTATTTTTATATATCAAAATTATATTCTAAAACCCCCAAATTTGTACCCATAAACAATCGATTATCTATTCTAGATACAATTCAAAGAATTTTTATAGAGAAAAATTGTAATTAAACAAGATTAAAATTTGGAACGATACATTCGCTTACCTAATCCTGCAGCTGCTTAAAACCACCATTAGAGATGAAGCGGATAATCAATTGATCCACTTTATCACTATTGAGCCGTAGACACTTGTTTTTTAATTGGTCGTTATTGTTTTTAATAACTCTAGTCAATAATCAGCTTTAATAAGAGCTAACCACTCCCACGCTTTTTGTTTTCACTGAGATTACGCGGAAAATACTATAATTGTCTTTTAACCAGAAGGCATGAGGGCCATCAAATCCCAACACCCTTCTTTATGCTTTTCTATATAAATTCGGTTAATTTGTTGAAAAAAATTCTAATCCTTGCTCGTTTGGAGATTCGAGCCCGGATTAGAATTTAATGCCGTTGCAAATAGTCATTCAAACAAAGTTTGATTGATAAGGAAATTTGTAAAGGAATTTCCTTATTATTGAAAAAGAGGGCCGATTTCAAAGGGTTAAGATAATGTCTCTACAATTAATGATTCACTCACTCTCCAAGTGTGATGAACACATACCTGTTTAAAATAAACGAACGGAACTGGCCCAGAGGATGAAACATCGATCGGCAAGAGAGAAATTAAGAGGAGACAGAATTCTTTACCTTTGCTATCGGATTTCAAGATCGTAGTTCACGCCTCTACGGAATCAAAAATAGAATTCACATTTGTTCACTGGATAAATATTCACTTAAAAATATCTCTCACTCTCCAAGTATGATGAACACACACCTGTTTAAAATAAACGAACGGAACTGGTCCAGAGGATGAAACATCGATCGGCAAGACCCGAACCGAACTCCTCTCGGGACAATTTTCCGGCACAATTTGGACGTTCTAAGAAAGTTGAGGATAAACTACTTACCTTTTGTTTAATCTGTCGAATTCACGGTCACCCGAGAAGAAGGCGTGGGAACAATATCGACGATTGAATTCGAGACGGCCACCGATTACCGAAATACAAAACTTGGAGAACTTCTTTATCGGTCAAAGAAGAATATCGAACTGCCTGGAGCAATTAAAATGTTTAGCCTTTATGTTGCCCGTCATAAGTGCGCCATCGGTGAATTTGGGTGGGAAATTTTTGATGTGTCAGGAAAGTTTGATTGACTGATAGATATGAGGTGATTTGAAAGAGCAAAAGAATTTTTGGTACTTGCACTTTTATTCGAACAACGCAATTTGATTGCATTGCAGAAATGTGAATTTTTATGGTAATTTGATCGGGGGCAAGAAACCCATGATCGGTAGGTGGCTGAATTTATGTTTGAAATTGATTCTTTTCGCTGTGCAATAAAATCAGAAGTTAATGAACTTTTAATATTGAACATTTTGCAACGTTCCAATGGTATCCGTTTACTTAAAACGATTTCCCAATTCTATTTTTCAACTAATTTTTATTTGAGTGTCTATTAAATAGAATTTAATTTATCAGCTTGTTATTGCTGTAATATATTTTCAAAGAGAGAAATATGGAAAGATGAATTTGATATGGGAAGGTCGTGTGAGGGAGTCAGGGTGTCCGATAACGCACCTCAGAGCGATCACTACTTGTTTAAATGGCATGCTTGATGTTTGTGTCCATTTCATTTAGTTGAAGCTAAAGACGTCTACTTCTCTTTGTCTCATTCATTCCTTATTACTAGTTTATTATTTCTAATAATTTATATTCATAATTCTTAGTTATGATTTTTAGCTAATTTTGTATTGCGAAATTTAATTCAGGCTTCGAGGCTTGCTTAGATATTTATTGCCGAGGCATTGTGTTAGCAGCTCCGGTTACCGATGCCAGTGACCTCAGAAAATATTCCTTATATGCTTACTTCAGTTATTCGGATCACTTGCGAAATTTAGAGAAGCAATCTTATTAACGTTAAATAAAAATATTATAATATTAATATATATAATGGAATAACAAAATTTTATATAAATTTAAAAATTGAATATTTTCATAGGGCTGGTACGTAACATATTGACAGAATCCATTTACCCCTATAATGCTAATTGTGCTCATACCGGCTTTATTAATGAGTCTGGATACAATAATCGCAATTTACATCATACAAATTAATACAAAAGTTTAATGGGAACACTCGGTGACGAAATTTAAACTTGTTCGACCCCATAGGCTCTACCTCGTAAGGTTTCAAGGTTGCGGAGACATATTTAACGTCGTTGGCCAGTGTTGAGTATAACATAATATAATGGTTTCTCACGCTGATGCGGCAAAGAGTGTCTGATTGCAAATTGCGAGGTGCCGAAGAACACCTCTAGGATACTCGTATTCTTGAAATCTGAGTACTGAATGTCGCGTAGTAATATTAAGATACTTTTTGTCTGTGGGAACAGAATAGATTAAGTTAGTTATAGTCCTAACAATCGTACCGGCAGGACGTGTTGCTTGTTGCAACCGGGCAATTGTGTATAATTCAATAAATCAATATAATTTTATTACCCAAAAAGTTTATTTACCTAAACTCACGACACCAGGTGAAACACCGCGATGCCGATAATCGCACGCTAATCTGGCTACTACACGAATCAGTCGATTCATTAAAAAGTTTTGCGGAATACAGCTTCCAAATTCGTCTTCGGATACGCCAATAATATCGTGTATGACCACTCACGATTGGCGGCACCGATATAGACGAATTAATTCAATTCGGGCCTGCAAGTGTTATGATCATTAGCTAGAGATAGTAACGTGTATCTAATAATCTTACTGCGTCACTTGCAGACTCCAAATTGAATTTTTTATCGTAAACCCCGAACGTTTACAATACTTTAATGAGTTGGAGACACCAACCGCCTGGAACAGCGGATGTTAGTGCCTCGAACTTTAAAAAAAACGAAGAAGATACTGTCACAGCCTGGAACAGCGTGCGTGACACTATTTTCTTAAATACGTACCTCAATAAGATTTGAGAGAAGATCGCAAGTAGATCCGATCGATGCTGGTCTGACTGGATGAAGCGTCGCTGTACACGCAGAAAAATCCCTGGCAGGAACGATGAGTTTCTCGTAGGGCCCAAATAAGGAAAAACAGCGTGGCTGGCTGATAGCAGGCTAGTGTCCTAAGAAGCCTCAAAGAACGGTCTGGCAGATCTGCTGTTGTACTTTGGACGATCCGTTGCAGGACGATGAATTTAGGTCCAGCGCCCGCAATTATACCCTTAAGGGTGCATCTTTTCTGCGAGAAACTGCAATCTGCGAGCCTGTCGTACTCTGCCCGGACTATTCGCCAGCGATCGATATTGTCACTCCTTCTCTTATGCCGAGCGCGGGCCCAGGCACAAGTCGGTTTTCCTATACGTAGGCATTACGATCGCAGTGGTACAGGCCGATACCACTAAAATGCCCCTTTTTTGATATGATAGCAGGGACGAAAAGCTTATCAAAACCTTGAGAAATGGCATCCATGGTCGGGACGAGTCCTGCTGTAAGATGTCACACTTCATCAATGGTCTGTTCCCTGGTGGTAATTTCAATGAAATCATCTGGATCCTCGAAAATTTCTGGGGTATTGACCCCTACTTCAGAGGTAGTTCCATCCGATCGGCAATCCGTCTGGATCATACGATTCTCATACGGTTTCTCTGGCGGAGTGAACTTCCTCTTGTTACTTATCTTCCTAGGCACACCATGGAGAATCCGGAGACCAGTGATGGTGATTCGAAATGCGTTCGGTTCAGGAGACCCGACCTGCAAACAAACGTCACATTTGTCAGGCCAGAACAGTGGGTAGGTTTGTGTCACCGCTTCTGGTCGCCTCTCCATCATCTGAAACAGACTACATATGCTCTAAGAACCAAGATGGCGAGATCACACCGTGAGGACGACACAAGTCTTTAGTAAAGTCTATGGGCTATGATATCTCTTGAGGTCGTTGGCATGAAACTGCCCCTTCTCCTTTCCGTTAGTCGGATTGGACACCACTTAAGTTGTGTTGCTGATTCGTCTACTTATGATAAAAGGCCCCTTAAACATAGCCATAAATTTAGTTGTTCGCTAGAGGAACTTGTCGGACAAGTTGCAAGCTCTGACGAGTACGTTTTCACCGATCTCATAAGCAGCGAAGTGCTTGTTCAGATCATGTTTCCCAGCTCTCTGGGCTCCCTTTTTCTTTATCAGGTCCCTGATGATAACAAGTTGTTCCTCTCGATTCGGATTCAGAGATGTTCTGGTGCTGCGTAACCATTTCCTCCAGAAACGTGTGGGTCTACGGTTAAGCATTATCTCCATGGGCGTACTGCCAGTGGTGTCATCGTGTATCTCATTGATAATATTCTCGATGATCTTAGCTTGTCAAACCATGAAGAGTGAGTATGATCCTGTAGCAGTATTCGGAAGACTTTTGATATCTCTCTATTCACTCTCTCCACCATATTTGCTTGTGGGTGTCTGATTGATGTCAAGGTATGTTGAATATTCTCCTTTTTCAGCCGCTCAGTCCAAGCTTTCCAGGTAAATTGCGTCCAATGGTCGCTCACGATCCGCTTTGTCTTACCATATGTAGGTGTGTAATCCTCGAAAAGTCTTTTCAGTGTTGCCAGAGTTGTTTGCTTCTTAACCGGATAAAGTTTCACGAATTTGCTAAATCCGTCCATTATCGCCAAAACATAACGGTACCCGTATAGTGAGGTGGGGAGAGGTCCATAGTAATCGATAAAAACAGTCTCTAACGGTTCTGACAAAAGGATTGGCTGGTAAGGAGCATTACTACTTTTGTTAGAGATCTTGTTTCTTTGAAAGTGTCACATGTGCTTAATAGGGCTCTGATTTCTTTATATAGATTGGGGTAGTAGAAATCCTTAGCGATCATCATCTGACACTTTCTCGCCCCTATATGGCCATACAGTCGGTGGCACTCTAATGCTAGGTCCACCATCGTAGATTTGGGCACTGCGACTCGCCACTCATCATTACATTTCTGCATTAGTAAACCCTTTTTGGATCTCATAGTTGCTAATCCTGTCTACTCCGTCAATTATACCCTTCAACATAGAATCATTCCTTTGGGCAGTCTTCAGATCCTCGAGCTTTTCCTTTATCAATCGTGTAGGTTTGCCCGCCAATCGATACACCACAACATTCTTCTCGTTCTGGTTTTCCTTCCCACGGCAAAACTCGACCTTAATTGAAAAATCCTGGATGGCCATGATCCATCGGGTGATTCTGCCACTCAGCAACCTACAGGACCTAAGAAAAGATAAAGTCATATGATCCGTTCTATGGACGATTGTCGCTCCAAGCAACATCGTTCTAAACTTCTGAAGACACCACACCAACGCCAAAAGCTCCTTCTCAGTGGTATAGTAGGATGTTTCAGCGCCTTTGAGGGTTCGACTAGCACAGGCGATGATGACAGGTTCGCCCTGTTTATCTCGTTGATATACCACCACCCCGATGGCATAATTACTGGCGTCCGTTTGCAAGTAAAAATCCTTAGAAGGGTCCGGAAAGTGCAACATGATCCAGCTTTCAAAAAGACCCTTTATTCTCTCAAATGCTTCCTGGTGACATGGTTCCCAGTGCCACCTTTTTCCTTTTCGCAGTAATTCTAAAAGTGGTACCAACTCCTGAGTGAACTTATCACACTTTTCGAAGTTTAAAGTGACTTTATGCCTGCGAAAGCGTTCAAATATTAATGCCAGGTGGGCCAGATGTTCCTCCTCCGATTCCGAAGCAATAAGCAAGTCATCAACATATAGGATTATAAAATCCTCCAAATCTGTCAACACGTGATCCAAACCATGAACCAGAGCAGCAATACTGGTCTTCAGGCCAAAGGAAGTTACACAGTGCTCATAGCATTTACCCTTATTGAGAAATGCTGTAAATTTGCGAGATTCTGCTTCTAACGGAATTTGCCAGAAACTCATGTTTAGGTCCAGGCTAGTGAGGATTCTTCTATTACGGCATCGTTGGAAGAGAACTTCCATGTTCTCCGTGCCTTCATGGTCCTCAAGCAGCATCTCATTTAATTTTCTAGCATCTAAACACACTCACACCTTGCCATTCTTCTTGACAGCAACCACCAGTGGGTTGATATGAGGACTATCAGATCTTCGAATAATATTCCAGCGAAGCATGTTTTGGATTTGTTCCTGGACCTCCCTCTCATACTTCATAGGCGTTGGATAGTGCTTAGCAGCAGACACACGGTCGTCCTTGATCCTTAGTTTGTGTTCGTAGCAAGAGATTCTTCCAGGCTTCTTGGTGAAGACAACTCTGTACTTCCACAATAAGTCCTTGTACTTCGCTGCTTCAGGGGGTGAGATGGTTCGTTGCTGATCAATTTGAGCTAATAGTTGCTCGATCTAATTATTAATAAAAATCAAAAGTCAATTACAATAAATATCTTACAATTTTTTAACGCATTTAATAATAAATTTTGAGAACGATTAGAGCAAATTAGAATTCCGATGATTAATGATAGCAACCGATAGCTGAATCTATATCGGTAACATCCTGGGGGAATGCACCCTTGTGATGTAAATTTTTACCGCTTCAATAATTAAAATAATAATAGCTTCATAATTTAAATTCTAACATCCTCAATACCGTTTATTGAAATTGTAAATCAATAAGAATCTACTCTAGAACCTTTTCAATTTTCATAAATGTATGCGTGTATGCACACCGGAGGCTAGCCCGAAAATCTCTGTTGAATGATTGCACACACGTTTCGATGTTTTCCTTTTTCAATCCGAGAACCGACTTCTTGCGAATTAACTTCTCCCGGGCATTTTTGTGATGCTGCCTGACCGGAACTGGCCTTCCTTTTTAAGAACAGAAGTGTTACGTACCAGTCTCCTGGAAATATTTTTTTTTAATTTCTAAATCAAAATAAAGAAATGCATTCACAGGTCAATAATTCCAAAAGATATTCCCTCGAGACCACTGGCAACGGTAACCTGAGCCGTCAATATGACACCTCAGTAATAAAATAATGAAGCATGCATGTAAAGAAAGCACTAGTTGCTCGCGCTAAATCAGACTACAAGAGACGGGCATACACACTTACCAACACGAATGCGCTTACGCTCGGTGTTGCACTATCGCCTTATCTCCACTATACATTGTGTATCCGACCTTCCCGACTTCATATTTATATTTCCGCATTTCTGTAACGAACCGAATATTTAATAATTGTTTATTAAAGCATGTTTCTGTCTTACGGTTACGAAATTTTTAGAAAATTTAAGGGAATGCAGAAAAAGAGGTTTCTGATTCCTTGGTATGTGGATACGTGAATATCTCCCTCATCCAAGGGTTTTATCCTGAATTAATGGGTAGGAGAATTTAAATAAATTGAATTATTTTTAATGGTTTAATTAGAAATTTATTAAAGTTTTAGAATTTTAGAGCGATATCATATTACTTACTTATTTAAAAATAGGAATTGATTTTCGCGTTGAACGATCGAAACATTGTTAAGAGAGTAAGACTGTTTAGTATCACATACACAATTTTTTTAAATGAAAGAATTGGAACGATACATCAAACTTACTGCGTATCCTAGTGGTCCTAAAACTTATCCTACCAGTCGGAAGGAAATAGAAGAGATGTTGAGAATCAATCGAAGTCCCTTCGACTGGGCCAATTTAATAATTCTGATCGTTGCCGAAAATAGGCAACTCTAGTCCTTTTTTTTTTAGGGGTTTATTTCTCACACGCACACAAAGTGTCGCACGGAATTATTCCCCACTCCCCACGTCTCGCGTTTGATTTGCCTTCACGCCGAAAAGATGAAGGTGGATTTACCTGAAGAAATGAGGGTGGTTTTAAACCCAACACCTCTTCCCAACACCTTGCCACGTGAATTCAAACTACCTCTTCGAATAAAATTCTTTCTCGTTTTGAGATTCGAGAACGGATTATTATTCGTGGTTTTGAATTGGTCCTTTGAATATTACTGTTGTTTTATTCATTCAATAGCAGTATTCAAAGGGTCGCGATTTGAAGGGAGGGTCGTTTCGATTACGATCCTCGCGCTAGCGACCACACTCCCTAGTTGGGTATTACGCGGTCCGTTTTTTAGGCAAGTACGGGTTGCAACCGTAAGGGTTTACGCGGTGCATCTAAACACTTTGAATCGCGTTAATCACTCCGTCAGATGAAGGATTAAGAGATTTTAACGTCCTAATCATTCGGTCCCTGTGCTCCCTGTAACATACGATTTTCGGATGTTATTAAGTTTCTGTTACTGTTGATTTCAAGTAACCCAATAGCTTGGCGTGCTGAGTCAACATGACTGCGAGTGACTCAAGGTCTAGCTGTGTTTCATTAGAGATAGTTTAAAATTCTATTATGTATGTTAAAATATTTATTTTAAGTCCTCATTTATTTTAAGAACCTCAAATTAACCATCTCTTCAAAATTTACAACTTAAAATTACTATATTTAGAAATAAAGATAAACAAGAAAGATGCATTAGCGCACACACAATTAAGGGTCATTGAATCTGGATAAACGCACACCCACACGAGTCATACAATTACATGAGA
>UCOH01010267.1:0-40172 GCA_900474275.1 Synergus japonicus
CTCTATAGGACTGACATAAAAACTTTTTGAATTTCCTTAAAAAATTAAAAATTCAAATTTTGAGCCAAATAACGCAAAATATAGAGAAAATGATAGTAAACATAATTATTAGTCTAAAAAAGATCTACATGTTCTCTTTCGACCATTTTTCAGTAGGATAAATAGTTTTCCATTTAAACGTAAAAAGTACTTTTAATAATATCAAATATTTTTACATTCTCATCAGAGGAAGTATTAGATTTGAGTCGAGCGCGAGTGCCCTGATGAGAATGTGCTCCTTAAGGTCGATAGAACTTTAAGTAAATTAGTTTTAGTATGCAATTCCTGTTGTAGTAACTTAAATAAAAAAAAATAAGCGCCCGAAGGGCGCAAGCGTGCGAAGCGCGCATCACGGAGCGCGAAGCGCGACGTGTATATATATCGGAGCGCGAAGCGCGACGATCGAACTATATTGGTCCGCCGCGCGCCGTAGGCGCGTTCAATTTTGCGAGCGAAGCGAGCTGCGCGTGATGAGAATTTGCCCGCGAAGCGGGCAGATTTTTTTTTTTAGAGACACAACACAGACCGTAATGGTGCGTTTATAAGTCTGTCCGACCGACCGGTGCAGGCAGAAAATACATAAGAGTAAAAGAGATAGAAAATGAAAAATTGGAGAAAAAGAACTCTCTATCTCCTTTACTCTCATCAACTTATTAACATTATTATTATGACGCGAATTTCACGACCCGATGTGGAAAAAGAAAGGAATATCCTACAGTAAAATAGCATGGCATGGAAATCTCGAATCAAACTCGAAATATATCGAAATGCAGACAGCCATGTTTAAATTGAAGGGGGCCATGTTTGATATAGAAGTTAGCGAATATAGAATGGTATTTCATATCATAGAAAGTGTCACGAAATCGCCCAGCAGATGGCACCGCATGTGAATGTGAAGGCGAAGCAACGTTCACGGCCGCGTAGCGGCCGTCAGCGGTGCTAGTACTTATAAAATTTTCATCAACTAGACGATGAAAGATGACAGGTGATGAGGTAGGACGGCAGGGTAAATCAATTTAGTAGTGCGCTCACGAGGTGATAACGGTAATTGTTTGTACTAGAAAATTTCGGTCGTCTAGTTGATGAAAACTTTATAAGTATATTTCTTTCTTCTTTCGCATCAGGTCGTGAAATTCGCGTCGTAATAATAAAGTTTATTTCCGTCAAAAATTTTTTACATCGCGTTTTTTTGATTTACAGTCTGTGTTGTGTCTCTAAAAAAAACATTCAAGTTGAGTGTCCACACTCGCCTTCTCTTTTTCTCGGCATTTCTTCCTTCTGCTACATCGACTTCCCCTACCACCCTACCTCATAACCTGTCATCTTACATCGTCTAGTTGGCAAAAATTTTATAAGTATATTCCTCTCTTTTTCCGCATCAGATCGTGAAATTCGCGTTGTAATAATAAAGTTTATTTCCGTTAAAAATTGTTTACATCGTGTTTTTTCGATTTACAGTCTGTGTTGTGTCTACAAAAAAACATTCAAGTCGTGTCTTTCAAACTCCCCATATCTTTTCTCATGTGTTTCAGAGGACAGGGCTGTAATGAAAATGGGGGGCATCCGAAAAAAGTTACAAGTCCCGATTATCCAACGCCCTTAACGTAAAAGAACGGTAAGAAAATTATTTTTCATCACGAATTAATTGAAAATTCGACTTTCAACGCTTGTGGTACGGGTAAAAAATCGAGGTTTATAGTCTAGGAAATAAAGTGACAGATAAATGGAAATGGCGATCTTTTTCTGCCCACTCGCGTATTTACAGATGCTATAAAAAATATTTGCATCTGACTTGTTTTATCCTTTGAGCTTCGAGACTTATCCTAAAATCAACTTCAATATCCACATAAAAACTTAACTGGAGACGTCTTCAAACAGCCCGTCATGACGGTACGTCTCCAGTTAAGTTTATATGTGGTAGGCCTTGACGGTGTTAAGGAAATATTCATTCATGCAAATATATCGACTTTATTTTTGGAATAAAACTGGTTTGTAAACAAAATTTTAACTACGCTGCGTTCTGATTGTATATTTTGCAGAAAGTCAAGCAACTGAATGAATTATTTAATTTATATAATAGGAATTATAAAAATGAACTTACTTGTTCGTATTCCTCATTAATAATTTTTGGTTCTTCGTGCCTTTGAAACCACATCATGTATTTCGTATGGAACCTCCAGCTTTGTTTCTTCAATGCTTTAGCTGCCAAATATTGACCCTTAGAACCTTCCATATAATAAAATATGAAAAACAACGTTTCGGTGGATAATCGTTGGAAGAACTCTACAGTGTCTGAGTGTGGAAGCTGCACCTATAATGAAACAACCGTATTCATTGTTAATTCATTGTACTGGTATAATGAAGTGATTACAATATTAAATAATTTCAATATAAAATTTTATCATAATTCAATTGAAATTTGAATAGATAAAGAATTTTGAAGGTGAATTTTGGTATTTTGTTAAAATACCGTGAACAGAACCGAAAAAAAGTCGAATTAGTGCAAAGCTGACCTTAACGGACATCAAGATGTGATTTTAATAACCAAGATATGCGTATCTATTCTAAAGCTTTTAGAATTTGGAAAGAAAACTAGGGAATTTAAACATTCTTTTTGAAATACATTTTCCCGAAACCCATGCTTTGATAGTCTCTCTAGTAATGATTTTTGCGAAATATATATTATAGTTGAGAGAATTATTTTTAAAAAAGTAATCGGCTAAGAATGTTCATGAAATTTTGGTATTTTTTAAAATTAAAAATGAACAAACTCTGCACGATGAATACTTAATGAATTTTAACTGTTACAATTTTAGGTGACAGGATGGCCACAAAACTTCGGCAAATCTCGATACCTTCAAGTTGCATAACAGATATCAAATTCCATAAAATCCCATGAAATATTTGGAAACCACTTTATATTATTTTTTATATTTCTATGACTCAAAAAAGCTCTTACATTCTTTATTTAATAATCCCTCAAAATTATTTAAAATTCCATTTTGTTTCCTCATAGAGGAAGCGTTAAAGATTTATTTTTATATTAGCTTTGAATTTTGGTTACTTGAACACATAGATGAAAACGAAATTTTTCAAAATTAAAAATAACTATAACTTTTTTAATTTTCAATGAAATGTGTTAGTCATTCGATAAATTGGTCTTTACACAAAGAATCTTTATTCTCCTTTCATAAGCTTTGAATTTTGATTATGTGAGAATTTATAGTCGAAAAATTAATTTTAAAAAACTTATAAAAGTACACAAAACTTGTAAAAATATTTTTTAAACCCCTTGACAAATATTCAACTTGGTATATATTGGAATAAGTATGCCAAATTTCATTAATTTATTAGTACGCGTTCTCCAGATATTGCAATATATTCGGACAATTTGTTAGGACATTATATTAGATACACCTATTCTACTTGAAATTCATTTTTTTTAAATCCGCTTTATTGAAAACTTGGTTTTTCTATCACTACAAAGCGTGTACTTTGAGGAAGCAAAAACTAAATAAAAGTTTCATTTTATCAGTGGGTTAAGACCGAAAATGTGTATAAAATATTGTTTTTTTTTTTTTAGAAAAATGAAAGATTTCATAGCTTTTTTGTATCACAAGGTGGCAGTTTATACAGTAGTAAATTTTGCTATACAGTAGATTTTGTTATGCGTCATAACCAATCAGTAGCGTTTCTTCTCCTCCACTTGACATCTGATTAACTACGAAGCGTAATAGAATCTACTTTATAGTAAAAACTTACCAGGGTGATTTTAGATGCATAATTTTAGCATGTAACGTCAAAAATAAATGAAGCGTCAGCTGTAAAAACTGAGCATGTTGGCTAAAGGTGCAGTCCCATGTCGGCAGAAAACGTCGGCGTAAAGCAAAAACTCATGAGAGTGAAAGAGACAAACAGCAGATCTGTCTATCTCTGTCACTCTCATGAGTTTCTGCTTTACGCCGACGTTTTATGCCTATATGGGACGATACCTTAATTTTGTAAACCCGACTTTCTTTTGATTATTTTCATAGGACTAAGTTTCCTTTTTTACCACAGTGTCACCTCAATCGCTAAAAGTTAAAAATTAAAAATACAGTTTGTTCCACTGCTTGAATGTTACCATAATAAAATATAGTTATTTAGATTGAAATTTTAAATATTTAAAACACATTTATCAAAGAATATGCTTCATAATAATTATCGAGCATGCTCGATAATAATTCTATATTCGATAATAATTCGATATTGCAGCAAAGGTCATTTCACTCGCGGGGTGATTCAGGGTGGCGTCCCACATTTGTGTTTTGCCTTGCGTCATAATATAAGTGAAAGAGACAGAAGTATACTTTTCTGTCTTTTACTCTCACGAAATTAGGCGCGCGTTTGAGCGCGCGTGTTTCGTCTATAGAAACTGAAATGACAATTTAAATTCGCGCACCATATAAATTGACCAATAAGGTTAGCGCACTACGCATGAAGTTACCTAAAAGATAACGCACAATGAGGAACGCAATATAAAGTTGTCTGAAATGCATGTCTCTTAGAATAGAGAATTATGACGCAACGCAGAGGCGCCAATGAAAATTGGTGGCAACAATGCATTATATTAAAATATTAGGTCGATAAAGCGCCTGATTATATTACTGACCAAATTTCGAATACATTGTTTCCACAAATCGTCACTGAGATCGCTGCGAAATGCGAAAACAGCTTAAAAGTTTACAAAGATACACTTTCGAAGCGTCTTTTTAATATATATGAATCATAGGAATTTGAAAAATTCTTATAGTGAGAAAATCACCCCGCAACTGCAGTGCCGTGCTTTGGCTAAAAAAAGGGATTTGGATAAATGTAAGTATTGCGCACTCTTTTTCTCTTCTACATCAAAGCATTGTCGATAACTTTCTCTCATCTGCGTCTCGACTCTTGACAAAACTTTTCCATATTAGTCAAAAAAATTAGTTGTTTCAAAAACCGGCGAGTTAACACCGGTCGTGCCAACGAAAATTCCTCCCTAGCCGCAGTCATTTTTAGTTTCTGGAAAATGCTCCAACAGCCTTAAAATAAAGAAAAACGTAAATTTTACACATTTTTGGACTATTTTAATGGAATTATGTATGAAGCATAAAACAGATCTAGCGCTCATCGTATTTTAAAATTTCGGTATGTTGCAATAGCTTAATTATTTTTTTTATCGGATTCCTATGTTCAAGATAAACCACTTGTATCATACATAAGCTTTCGGGGACTGTAAATTATATGATGCTACAAAGCAAAAAACAATTGAATGAACTTTTCAACTGATCTTGTGTAGGTTGTAGGTCTGGTCGAGTACAACGTAACTGACTGCGCTAAAAATGTTTGAAATGTTTTAAAATGTTTTTTAGGTCTTCGAACTTGTAAAACGAATCGTTCGTTTCACGTCTGAGTGATCAACAGGAATTTGCTAGCGTTCTAATCTAGCGCTTTTCCCTTCGCGTCGCTTCTTGATTGCTGATATTTCTTGGTAAAATCTTTCATCCTGTTCGTCACTGAATTAGCCAAGACTTTCAGGAAAGAATTCCAAATGAGAATGCCAGAAAATGAATTTCTCCATAAGTTTCTAGAAATCCATTCACCACTTCAAGTAATAAATTGTTAATTAATGTTTGTGTATTGTACTCGACCAGATATACAACACACAGTCAGTAACTCAAAAAATTCAGAATGACTGTAGTAGTGTTATTGAAATTAAAAATTTTGTTTTCGGCCCATCCTAATGTATAGTTTATAACATTTGCATACAAATTGATGTGATTTGCAGTACCTTAAAAGATTGACTAATTTTTAATTTTACTGTTTCTTTATCTTTTTGAAAGTTAAACATATTGAAAAATAATTTTTCCCAACCCACTAAATGATCACTTGATGCACTTCAGCGTCTCTACTAATGACCCCCTCGCCGGACTTTCTCAAAATATGCGTGCAAAGTATGTAGAGTTTACGGCGTCGCAGATCCTTCGCAACTTCGCACTCCCGTTTTTTCAGGAACAAGAATTATAACGTGCTTTGGTAAAAAAGAGCATCATCATCATCATCATCATCATCATCATCATCGACAAGGCACCGTTTTTGTGAATAGTTTCCAAGTCGTCGAAGTGAGTGACGATCTGACGATCTGTGAAATGTTGAAAAACTTAAGATAACTACGTTGTGTTCTTTAGAAACGCAAGTTTCATGATGAGGGTGTATTACCCCCCAAAAGTTTGAAGATTTTTGGTAATATTATGATACGATTTTCGAATGAAGCTTTTCCAATAAGCTCAGCTTTGTTAATTCGTTCCCGAATTGAAGATGGTACAAAAGACTTTCTGCTTAAAAATAGATGTTTAAGCATGTATTGATGATTTTGCTGTTGGAAACATTTAAAGACTAATGTTCGACGCATTGCATTATTTTCAATCACAAGGCCTCCAATTAAATGACTTAAATGTTTTAGAGAGGCAAGAACTTTTAGAGTTCAAAGCAATTTCATCCTAGAAAAGCTTGGTTAATTCAGAATTATTCAAGTAAATTGCAGTGTATAAATAAGGAACTTTCGTTCCATTTTCGGAAGAATGAAATTTCTGTTACTTGGAGTTTCGGTGATTTGGAGATTATAACATATGGATATGGTGTTTCTGTTAAATGAATGTTAGGTTAGGTGGTTATTCAGAAGAAAAGAAATTATGTCGAATGGTCATTCGGAAAAATAAAAATTATGCTAAATAATAATTCTGTGTTATAAAAATTATGTCAAATGGTAATTAGGAAATATAAAAATTATAGCAAATTGATATTCGGTCAACAGATTTTCGGTAAAATAAATTTTAGGGAAAATAGAATTTCGGGTATATTCATGCGACCCAGAAAATAAGACAATACGTATTTTTTCAATTTGTGATAATAAATTGTCAACGAAGTTGTCAGCATAAAGATTAAAATAAGTAAAATAAGATAAGATAAGATAATTAAGATAGGATAAGTAAACAAAAATAACAATTTTTATAAATAACGAAATGGAACGAAAGTTCCTTATTTATACACTGCAATTTACATAAATTATTCTGGATTAAACAAGCTGCTCTATTAGGAACCATGAAAATATTTTTCACTTGGCAGTATTAAAACTAAAATTTAAAAGTTCGCTCTCGTAATTCTAATACTTGCATAAGTTATTATGTGTCATTTAAGGGGTTAGTACCAAAGTTTTATTCTTTTTTTTTTGAGAATTTTTTTTCAAATTAAAATTTATATTACAGATTACAAATTTTCACGCATGAATATAGGTATAATACACTATTACAAAAAAAATATATTTTTTTATTTTTAATGATAAATCTGGCTGATACGGCTGCCTGAAATTACCCATTTTAAGAACTGGTCGCCATATATCAAGATTGGAGGCTCCAAATAAAAAAAATCAATGAGATTTATAAAGATTAGACTTGTCGCTATGACATGAACTAGAATGGTTGAAATCCGAAAAAATAAATTTAAAATGGTCGACTTGAAAAATTTTCACCTTTTTTTTAACATAAATTGTTTTAAAAAGGGTTAAATATTAATCAATAATTATGATTCTAATTCATATTTTGATCTCAATCGCTTCGCTCGCAAAATTGAGCGCTATAGCCATCAATATACTGAATCTAAAACCGTTCTAATTTTTTTTTGAGACCATCCATCCCAGAGATTTCATCAACAGCATGGACACATCTTTTTTTTGGACTTTTTTTCAACTACCATTTTTATGTTTAAAAACTCATTAAAAAATTACAAAATTTTTTTTTATGGATTTGGAGAATGTATTTATTAAGTGAAACAACTTATATATCAATATTTATTATATAAACCTATAAAAAAATGATGAAAATAGCCTTTTTTAGCGCGTCTAAATGAGGTAGACCTCTTAACTGTGAATAATAGTATGTGATGTATACGGGCCATTTCATACAAAATTTACAATCAAAAATTTATTTTGCGCGAAGTATTTTCTTTTGTGTTTTTTGGTCGAAAATAATGTACACGTATTTTTTTATTTCGACATGATCTTTAAAATTTCGGAGTTGTGAATTTTCAAAATTTTCACGCTCGAAAAATCTACCTCTAAATATTTGCGTATACGAAAAAAAGAATCCTAGTAAAAAAAAATCTGCCCGCTTACGCGGGCACATTCTTATACACACTATAAAATAGAATGGAATGCAAACGAAAACTAATTTACTTAAGGTTCTATCGACCTAAAGGAGCACATTCTCATCAGGGCATTCGCGCTTCGCGCTCGATATTTCATTAAAACCTCGCGCTTCGCGCTCAGCTCTGTTTAACAATATTTTTCATGATTACAACGAAAACTACTCATCTTGTTGAAAAATGGCTCAAGGAGAACTTGTAGATTTTTTTAAGGCCAATAATTATGTTTCTTATCATTTTTTCTGTATCTCGCGTTATTTGGCTCAAAATTTGAATTTTTGATTTTTTAAGGAAATTCAAAAAGTTGTTAAGCCTATCCTATAGGGTGTTCAAAAAGAAATATTTTTTATCTTTAGACTTTTTTTTGTATCGTGCTTTGTTTGGCTTCTAATTTAAGTTTTATTTCATTTTTTTGGATTTTCAAAATATTTGACATACGCCAAATGCGCATAGATTATACGACATTGCCAACTCACAAACTTAGAATTAGGATATACAAAGATCGGAACTATGAAAACCATTTGGGGAAATGGGTAGGCAGTACGTACCTAGGGTACTTAGTGCGCTCCGCCCACTAAGGCCTCGACCCAAGCGTCAGATTTAGTTCAAACTGGGCCGTTCTAAATACAGGGATGATACCTTAGCTTGGTCCCATTTATTCATGATAATAATGAGTTCACAGGCTCTGTGACGCAGGCCTCCGTCATTTAAGTAGGGTAAATCCCAAAGTTTGCTTTCACCCTGACGCACGCTCCAATATTGTGCTTGGCTTGGGTGAAAGCTTGGTTTAATTATTATTATTAATAATAACAGAACTTCCAGTGGGAATGAATAGTTTAATAATTATAATAAATAATAATTAATCGAATAATTATTAAATGTTAAGTAGGAAAATTAATCATTAATCTCTTATTTTAAATTTGTAACAATTAGGAAAAATATGTTAAACAGTCTTGTTTCTTTATGGATATAGTAATAATTTAGATTTAAGGATAAATTGAACTTAAAATATTTAGCTATAATTAGTAATGTAAGAACTGGAAAAGAGGAGTATAGACGGAGGCGTCCATCGAGCGTTGGAGGCAGAAGGCAAGCCAAGCATTTGCGACGATTCTCTGGCACAGAGGATAAAAGGAGGCACTCTGGCCCTAACTGATCACTCCGGGCTCCGGCCCCGACCGAATAAGTTGAACTCTCCGGGCTCCGGCCCCAACCGAGTAAATCGACTCTCTGGGCTCCGGCCTCAGTCGAGCAACACGTCTCTCTTCAGTCTCGGGCCTCCACCGAGCTACACCAACCTTGGCCGCCTGGCCAAACAACAACAGCAGTTTAGTTCTGGACCTTCGAACGACACTTCAGTTTCAGACTTCGATACTAGCCTTTGTTACTAGGCTTCCTCAGTCAGACGGACTCTGACTCACGCCTACAACGAACCTCAAACTTGGGACTTGACCTTCGAGCTTCGACAAAGGACCAGTGTCCTGTGCTGTCCGACCGGCCACCAGCAACGACCTGTCACTCTCTTGCCTCTGCCAGCCAGCCTACACGCTCCTTCGATCCAGTACAGGGTACAGAACCAAATAAAACGGTATCATCTGCAAGAGTAATTTTGCCTAGTCTTCTTCAAATATCCCAATCAGTTCTTTTCAGAACTACATAAACTCTCGGTTCCTCGGCGGAACAAATTGTTGCAATAACGTAGACTCTACGATACATTCCCCCATCTCCACCCCTTTACGGAGTAAGGGGATCGTATCAATTGGCGCCCAACGTGGGGCCTTTTAATAGCACGTACTTTCTACGATACATTCCCCCATCTTTACCTCCTTACGGAGTAAGGGGATTGTATCATATTATAAGTCTTTCAATTTTTTTTATCCAAAAAAGTCATTAAGAAAAATTGTTCGTCTTTTTGAGTACTACGAACATCCGTCATTAGAATTTTTAAATAAAAAAAAGGGGTTTAAAAAATTTTCAAAATGCTCCAACTTTTTAAATTTGTGTCCAAAATGGCTGGCCAACGAACTTGACCTTCATTTTAGGACACTAAAAGAGTATACCAAATTGTAAATTTTGTATGGAATTGCCCATACGTATATTATAGATTTGTTTGTGTCGCGACTGGAAATGTACAAACCTAATAAAAATTTTTGACGAAAGGATAGAAGAAACGCAACGACGTTTTGGATAAACTTTTGAAAAAATTTCGCGCGCGTAAACTACCTTAAAACACCTCAAAATTCGTCAAAATCGATTATAATCTCAATTAATTAAACAATATCAAAGAAAACACCTTCATATATATATATATATATATATATATAAAACGTGAGACTTGCACCTGTCTGAAATGCTTACCTGCTGATAATAAGGAGGTGTTTGACATAGATTTCTCGGTAAATACGCTCTCAATCGTTCCGAATCTGAAGGATGTGGCATATGGTAGTACGCCGCTTCCATCATCTGGAATTGATGCTGATGCTCTTTCAGAAGAGGAACTGGCCCCAAAGGTGCTACACCAAGCAGCGGCGGAATGTGTGCTTCGGAGGTTGCATTGTTGTTATTACTGATGGTACTATTCGTTTTGGGGCTATCGTAGATATTTCTATTCGGCTCACAAGGTGGTATCTCCAAACCTGCTCGAACAATTACTTGTTGGGCAATAGATTTTAGAGAGGACATGCCGTCGGGAATTTTAGGTATGAGACCATTGGCAGTAGAAGGAACTGGTGAACAAGAGTTAGCTGGAATAGGTGATGATCGACTACTGGATGACTGAGGTGATGACGATGGCAGAACAGGTGTTATAATTTCTGCTTCGCTGTTGTGATTCTGACTTTGTTGGCTGTGTAGGACATGAGACGGCTGCGCAGGCGGTGGGTTGCTAAGTTGTTGAGAGATCGTTTGCGGAGTGGTTGATGTCACACTTGACGTAGATGAGGAGGATAGAAGTCCATTTTCACTTCCATGAGCTAAAAATTTGTTAAATTTTCAGTATTACAAGATGATCCTTCTTCAATTCTTTTAAATAACAATTATTTTTTACTTTTATACTTTGAAATCCATTCAACTGGTAATTGATTTCCGGGTATTTCTTTAAGGGGCTATGCTAGTTTCTCTTTTTCAAAAAATCGATTTTATTTTTTTTTACATTTTTCATAGCTAATTATCCTAAAAATAATTACCCAAAATTGTAAATCGATAACTCTAATAGTTTTTAAATAGGAGCAATTTAAAGCGGCACTGTTCATTAGTGCTATGATAATTGCGGGCTAAAAAACAAACAAAAAAACATTTAAAAACAAATTTTAAAATGAGTGAAAAACCTTCATACAACCATAAAAAAGGCTCCAGAGCAAAGCAGGTTATCAAATCGCGCAATAGGAAGAAAAAATTTACCACAAATCAAATCTGTGTTGAAAACTTTTAATACGTTTTTCTCAAAACTGCATTTTTAAAATCGGGTGCCGGTGTAGCTCGAAAACTACTCATCCAATCGACTTCAAATTTTTACAGTCTTTATTATATGTTTCTACAAAGGATGGACCACCATCTTTTTGTTACATAAAAAATTACAACTTTTATAAACAAAAAACGAGCGTTTTTTTAAGCATTAAAAATTTGAAATTTTTTTTTCAAAACTACGCCATTTTTATAATTTTTAATATTTTTAAAAGCTAGATGTCCATTCTCTAGAGAAACTCATGTAGTTTACTAAAAAAAAATTTTTTTTTTTTCGAGCAACCTGGCATGACCGACACCGTCATCCGAATTTCAACTTTTGTTAAAGGACCTTTGCGTTTCGCGTTGCATCTCCGCTTGGAATGAATATTTTTTGACAAAAATTTTATGATAAATACATGAAGACATGCACAATGTACTGCAAAAATTTTAAAAAGATTAAAGGAGTAGTTTTGTTTTTTTTAATCTTCAAAAATTGCTGTTTTTTTCGTCCGAGAAACTAGCGTAGCCCCTTAATACCTCTTTTCTACACATATTGATAGAAACGAATCTCTATGTATGTCCGACTATTGAAAAGCTCAGTTGACGAATGGTATACTATTGTTATGGTCAAAGAGATACCCGTTCGGCGTATAATTGCATACCAAAACTTGATAAGCAAGCATTAAAAAAATGTCACAAGTATTTTAGAAAAATGAATGAAAAGAAACCGTTAAAGAAATCCTAAAATGGACATTGTAGAAAATTATTAATTATTCCAAATATTTTTCTAAATAAAACCAACGACACTTTGGGAAATTAAAGAAAAAAATATTTCTTTGAAAGAAAATTCTCTAAAAGTAAAGTAATTATTATTATAGTATTTTATTATATTATTATAGTACACTCATCTCCCAATCGACGGCACCGCTCGGGGGCTGAGTGCCGTTGATCGGGCGAAATTAAAATAGATCGAGCGAGCACTCTGACGTCATCACTCAGGACCGCATATATGTAGACTTTAAGATACGTTAATTCCTATACTTCAGTGTGCACTCAAGGGACGCTCCGGGTGGGGGGGGGGGAATCAACCAAGCGTGAAAAGTGCCGTCGATCGGGAAATGAATGTATTATAGTAACTGAAAGCGTATGAATGAGTAAGTGAAAGAATGAATGACTGAGTAATTGATTAAAAATTTGTTCAAACTTATGAAAAATTCAAACTATCGTTGAATTTTGTCTTTAGTAATTTTATCTCTAAAGGAAAAAAATTAATTTTCTATTAATGCTTTAAAGAAACTATAATCATATTATTTAAATATGCGAAATGTTTCTTTAAGTTGATAAAACTAAAAAAACAACTAATTTTGTAAAAACTGCAAATCTACACGGAGAGAAAAAACGTACATTAGACGTATGAAAAATGCATACAGTTCATATTTAAGGACTTTATAGACAGATTGTACGTAATTCAAGCATTTTTAGTTTGAAGTCAATAGAACAAAAGTATAACAACATGATTAGAGCAGTGGAACTATTTGCATATATTTATTGTATGAACTTGGTAGCTAACATACTTTTCATGTATAACTGTTAGGCTTTTAATGTACGGCTGGTTATATACCTCGAATGCTTGGGCCATATACTATTATAGTATGAGAGTCCGAGCATTTCGAGCGTGAGCTCGGACATACATTTGACGCGTGACGTTCGAACATTTTTAGCATGGACAGCTTTTAAACCATACACTAAATGTATGGTTCCAAACTATTAATCTATAGCTTGCAGTCACATAACAAAAGTATGAAACCAACCTTTGAAAGTATGAACTCAAACTTTTAAAGTATAACTTAAGCCAAACATTCGAAGCACGAAAATATTCATACGTCAAAAGCACGTTTTCTCTCTCCGTGTAGGTAAAAGAAATGGTTAGTTTTTAAGAGGGTGTCTACTATTTTTCGGCCACTAAATTCCCGGCTATTTCCCGGTTTTTTCCCAGTTATAAGTATCAAATTTCCTCTTATTAGAATCAGGAATGAAATGCATTTAACATAAGGTTTTCTTATGTATAATTTCATGTATTGTGATAACTTATAATATTTAAAAAAATAATATTTTGATTATTTATTGTACTTAAAACTTACGAACTTTAACCGAAAAAGAAAAATGCTGTGACATTTTTCAAAATTAATAACTCATTAATTAATATACATATAATATATAAGTGGGTAGTAGTAAGTACAAAAAGCGCGATCTTTTTGATATGTTTTTAACAAAGTGTTAAATCAAGATACTTCATGCGAATTTTGAATTTTACTATTCATTAATAAAAATTTAAAGAGTAAACATTCAAATTTATTTGTCTTTTTATCACAATTAATAAAACAAATCCCATTTTCGAAAAAATTAAATTTGAATTTTCTCGGTTTTGAATTTGTATTCGCGGTTAATTTACAGTTTGATTTTAATTCATGACTGATTCCTAATTTTCCAGGTTAGTAGACACCGTACTGTTAGTACCAACCCTGTGCGTCTTAAGGGCATGTGTTACTTACCATATGAGCAAGTTTCTAAACCCGAGTTTTTTTCTACAATTTTTACATTTTCAAAACAAATGTAGTCAACATCCATCCGTGTTCACATTCCTGACGAATGTTGACCATAATTTTTTTGAAAATATAACAATTGTAGAAAAAAAAAACTGGTTTAAAAACTTGCCCATATGGTTAGTAATACATGTCCATAAGAAAAGATGGTGCGCCATTATGCGGATTTAAAAATCAATTTATTTTCTCCTCATCTTTGAAAAATGTGTTGTTTTTTATAAGGGGTAAACAATTAAGCTTTTTTCCTTCCATGAAAAAAATATTTTGCAGGCGTATATGATGAACCATTCACAATTTTGCTGAAGGAAAGAATTAAAACAACTTTTACTTAGAACAAAAACGGTTTATTGAATTTTTATGAAGAAAATAATTCATTTAGCGCACATTTTAAAAATAATAATGTAAATTTAATTAACATTAATATTAAATTTGGTTAGAAAGTAGCCAACTGAGCTTTGGCTTAAACAGTCTTAATCCTCCTTATTCAGGCCTTAGTCATTTGCATCATCGCCAAAGTACAAAGAAACCATAATTTCTGCATTCTGGGGCATCAGACGGCATCTCTTAGCAGACACAATATCACCATATGCAGAGAAGCCCTTCTCACTATCTACGTTTGATACTAACATGTGCAGAACCTGAAGGCACCTGGTTGCGAATTCAGTTTTGGTCGCTCTCATTCCAATTAACACCTCGTTGATAATATCTTTTTTTTACTCTGGATTACCTTTTTCAAGAGAAGCTCTAACATCATCCCGTAAAATTTTGTAGAGGACAACAAAACTAGAATTAGGTATATCTTTTAGTAAAGAAATTTTTTCTTTAGCTTCAGAGATGATCTTTGAATTGTCAGTGATGTTGTGAGACAGCATCTTTGGTGGATAAAACAAGAACTCCACAGAATCAAAAAATGAATTAGCACTATCAGATGAAATAAAATCACTCAACTTATCATGGCATTTTGTGGCTACAGCTTTGATTCGGTCAGAGGCGTTTCGTCTTTTTGACGAAGGCAATACACTCAAATACTCCTTAGTTT
The DNA here is from genome assembly GCA_900474275.1 of Synergus japonicus. NCBI lineage: Eukaryota > Metazoa > Arthropoda > Insecta > Hymenoptera > Cynipidae > Synergus > Synergus japonicus. The sequence continues at coordinate 15,343 of UCOH01010267.1, forward strand.
TAGGCTTTAAGATAGTCTTGATGTCTTGAGCAGTGGACAGAACAGAAAAAATAGTGATCAGTTCTCTTAGTTTAGGGTACAACTCATGTGCCATAGGGTACTTAATACCTTCAACAAGCAGGAGCAGGTCACAAACTGGTTCATTGTACTCTTTAACATAGGCAGCCTCAGCTTTGATTATCTTAACATCTTCATCTGTAATGAATTGAAGTATTTCACAGCCTTGAGTGTCTTATTAGAGTCAGACAGTGTTTTGACATATTCCACAATATCTACAACATACTCGAGTAAATACACAGCTGATCTCTTCCAGGAACCCCAACGAACCATTATAGGCAAAGGGAAGAGTTTGGCTTCCTCTTTCTGGGAAAAGCTATATTTATCTTTCAAAAACTTCAAGTACCTATTTTTGCGTTTTCTGGTATTCTTAAAGAGTTTCTTAGTTTTAGAAACACATTCATTTAAGCGCTGCAATGTATCTGAGAAAACTTTCACTATCTTGTCCAGCTTATGTGCCCAGCACTGGATGTGAACAAGATTGGGGTTGACGAGTTCCTTTAAAAGTCGGACACAAAAGTTCATATAGGCCGCGCTATCTGAAGAAACTCCTATGACATTTTCAAACTTCATATCAAATTTGTTAAGAGCTTGAAGTATGGCTTTGGAACACTCATCTCCATTGCAAGCCACGAGAATGGTGACAGCAGCGACCACTAATTGCGCTTCGGTATTAGTGTCTATAGGGAGAAGCTTGAACAGTATTAGGAAGACAGCCTCCCCTTTCCGGTTAGTCGTTTCGTCACAATGAACTATTATTTTCTTATTTGTCACATTTTTTTTTATCTGTTCATCATAGTAATTTTTTATTATAGGTAGATAACGCTCTCGTACCCATTTAGGAGTCCATAGCCCGGCGCGCTATCTGATAAATGTAACTTATGCACTATTTGAAAATTTATGGAAGAATATGATAAAAAACTAATACACCACGCCTATATAAACGCAATTATGCATCATCTATGCGAAAATTGCGTTATGCTGCGTCGATTGTCCGATTATGCGTTTTTATGCGACTGCCATTTAACTATTTTTGAGTTAGGATACACGTTAATAGTAAAATGGAAGCTCCCGAAGCATTCTGGCAACATTATGCGTTTATGCGCCTTGCATAAACTTCCTATCCCTACACATTGAAAATTTCTATATTTGAAGCTAAAACCTTAAAGTACGTTTGTCTGGTCCTAAATATTATCATTAAAAAAAAAATTTTCAAAAAAATTTTTTTTTTTATGTCAATGTGGTATCTCAATAAATGTAGACGTAGCGTTACATAGAAAAAAATGTGTGTAAGGTAGGGATCATGTAAGTAATACATGCCCTTAAGTAAAAAAAAAAGGATTTTTCCACGTAGCAACTTATTGATATTAAAACAATATTAATATAATATTTCAAAATAATTTTTCTGAAGGTTTATATACATTATAAAGGGAAAAATGTGAATTAAAAAATATTGTGATAATCCTAGAAGATTAAATTAATCTTAGATTTAAAAAATAAAAAGTTAAATTAGCTCAAAATTAAAATTAATTTCCTAAAAAAAAAAAAAACTAAAAAATGTAATAAAAAGAGGATTTCATAAACAATTATTAATTATACACATATTAATTTTTGAACGTTTTATATATTATACTTACCAGCATTTGATTGTTAATAATGTGTATAGTTGCACTCATGGAACATAAGTTATTTAATTAGTTATAGGTTTATAACAATCAAATGCTAGTAAGTATATAAAACGTTCAACAATTAATATATGTATAATTAATAATTATCTATGAAATCCTCTTTTTATTATAGATATTGTTTATTATTCTTTTTAGAAAATTAATTTTAATTTTTGAATTATTTAACTTTTTATTTAAATTTAAATCTAAGATTAATTGAATATATCTGCTAGGATTAGCACAAGATCTTTTAATTCACATTTTCCCTTTATAATGTATATAAACATTTAAGAAAATTGTCCCAAAGTCGTCTTATGTTTTAATGACGTTTTTAGGACATCAATAATTGAACTGACATGGACTGCCCAAGGATGTCTGTAGGTCGTCAATTAGGATGACAATGTGTTTTTGCCCACTGGGTAGTTAAAATAAATGTCTGATAAAATCAGTTTTAATTACCGCAAAGCCTGGCATGCGTCTTCAAAATGTGTTCTGTATGATGAAGAATAATGGAAGAGTCTAATATATATATATATATATTTTGTAAGATTTAAAACGAAAACGTTCGATCTCTATATTATATCAACATATTTTATACTAGAATTCTAATTATGAAAAGGATTAAAGATTTTCGAGCTTCAAAGCAACCAATGTATAATATAAATTATTGCAAAAATTAATAAAATTTAATAAATAAATTAAGTTTATAATCACTAAATTAATTTTATTATTAAAATTTTTTTTCGCGCGAAATATTTTTTTTTGTATTTTTTGGTCGAAAATATTGTATACGTATTTTTTTATTTCGACATGATATTAAAATTTCGGAGTTGTGACTTTTCAAACTTTTCACGCTCGAAAAATCTACCTTTAAATATTTGCGAATAAAAAAAAATATTCGATTTTCTCTCAGCTTTTCAATAAGCATTACAAGAAATTCATTAGACCAATTTTTTATAAAAATATGGTCTATTTTTATAAACAAATAATTTTTTTTCAACTTTGGAACTAATTTTTCTTTTTGTATTGTAAAATTTACTTCAGACACTTTAGTCACTACTCCCAAAATTTGGGAATGGACCGTTGAAAATTTTGTTTGTAATAAATTTTTGAACTTTAGCTCTCGCGTTCGAACCACGCGCGATCGGCCGATCGTACTTGCTTCAATGCATGGCGCAACTTGTCGCGCCCTTGTATTGCGCTCAACGCGTGAAGTCATTTTCCTCTGTGTGCTTTTTAGAAGTGTTGAGCAAAAATTTTTCTAATATCTCAGAATCAAAATTTAAACATGTGTGTTGTAATCCCTTCAACAAAGAACATCATACTGGAAAAGAACAGAAAAAAAATTTGCGTCGTGTTTTTTTTTCGCCGCTTGGAAAATTAGATTGTTTAAAACCTGACGATGTTTTGTGTCCACCGTGTAGAAAAAAAGTAGCGGAAATCCCTAAAAATCTTCGCGAGAAATTCAATTCTTTTTCTAATTGAATTTTATTTTTTTATGAGATTTTTCCATTTAAAATTTATGTTGCTTTTTAAAAAAATTAGACGTGGACGTTAATCTTATTAGTGGTGACAGATGTGAATATGATCATTCTGATGATAATAATAATAAATAATAATAATTCATAAAATTATTTATAAACAATTTTATGAATTATTCTTACGTCTGAATTGCCAGAATATAATGAATAACAATCGTCCTCTTCTTCATCAGAATGATGAAAAGCTGAGAGAAAATCCTCAATTTTACTGCAGCCACTTATTTTTTTAGTCGACTATTTTTTTTTTATTAGCAAATATTTAAAGGTAGATTTTTCGAGCGTGAAAAGTTTGAAAAGTCACAACTCCGAAATTTTAAATATCATATCCAAATAAAAAAATACGTATACAATATTTTCGACCAAAAAATACCAAAAAAAATATTTCGCGCGAAAAAAAATTTTGATTGTAAATTTTGTATGGAATGGCTCATTTATATTTTTTTGTGCTCATTTTTGAGCACTTTGCTTCCTCATTATGATAATGTTGCAAATAAATTTGCTTCCTCATAGAGGAAGTATTAACGATTTTCAAAATTAAAAATAATCATAATTTTCTTAAAATTCAATAAAATTCGTTAATTTTCATTATTTGACAAGTTATAGTCGAAAAATCAATTTTACAAAAATTCAAAATCTACATAAAAATTTTTAAATTCAATACTTTGAAAAATTCTTCGGCGCGTTTTGAGATATTGGTGGTGCCAACATACCCTACAAATTTCATCAATTTATCTACAATTGTCTTCAAGTTAATAAGGCGCCAAAAAATGGAGCTATCTACACAGACGTGCGCGTGTGTGATTAGAATGTTGTACTAGACATTTATCACGTAAGGAAAGTTTAATTAAACGATTTGAAAAATATTAGAAAACAAAGCTTTTCCTATGAGGAAGCAAAAGGAACTTTTTACTTTTAAATCTAAAGGTAAGTTTAATATTTTAACCAACCACTAGTATAAACTTAAAATTTTTTGTTAAATCCCTCTAAGGACGTCCTTTTTACATGTAAAAATTTTTTTTTGTTTAACGAATTGCTTATGACAAACATATAAATTATTTATTACTCAACTTCGTTGGTTAGTTATCACAATAAACGTTACTCCAATAATAATTGAAGAAAAAGCCATTTTTTTCTAAAAGGAAACAGTCAATTGGGAGAATTATTTAATTCAATTGATATTAACAATATATATTGTTTGTTTGATAGAGCTTGAAGTATATATTAGTTTTATATTAGTTTTAAAGAAGATTGCAAGTCACTTTTGATCTGAAAAATCAATTTATATACGAAAAAAAACTTATTTATCAAGAATTTGTTAATAAAAATGTTTACAAAAATAGTAATGGTTAACTTATGCTAATTTTTTGTTAAAATTTATGATTCTCATGAAAAATATTAGCAATTAGCGTAAAACAAACAATTTTTTCTCTGAGAAAAAAAAACATTGGGAATTCGTTTATAAAAATTGTTTCTAACAATTAAGTTTAATAATATTCATATCAATTATGTTCTATAATACACGAGCACTACTTCCAGCTGATAATGAGTTTCTATCTATATTCTTTCTTGAGATAAAAATTCCGAAAGTTGAAATTGACAATTTTGGCACTACCATATATTTGTTTATATATTGTTGTTCTGAGAACAAAATTTAAAAAATATGAAACCATAACTCTGTTAATGGCATGTCTTACTTACGATATGAGCAAGTTTTTAAACCCAGTTTTTTTTCTACAATTTTTACATTTTCAAAAAAATTATAGTCAACATCCGTCAAGAACGTGAACACGGACGGATAGTGACTAACATTTTTTTGGAAATGTAAAAATTGTAGAAAAAACCCGGGTTTAAAAACTTGCTCAAATGGTAAGTAACACATGCCCTTAAACTTTTAATGCTGAAGATTTAAAAAAAACACGTTCCAATCGATTAATTACGACCTGTAGGCAATTATGAACACTGAATTCCTACTTCAGACCACTGTGCGTCGTCGGCACTAGCACATAATGTTTGTATAAAATCACATCGCACACGCTCGATCTCTATTTGAAGGTGGTCCTACAATGCTATTTATCTTTGCGTACCGTTCGTACGTATCGTTGATGCACGACGTTCTGACATCACCAACGCGTTGTTACCAACTGTCGCTCAGAACTCTACATGACAGATTGACGGATGAACGCTGAAACGAACAAAACAGCAACAGTTGGTAACAACACGTTGGTGACGTCAGAATGTCGCGCATCAACGATACGTACGAACGTAACGCAAAGCTTAGGAAGCATTGTGGGACTTACAACTTTCGCCTTTTGGAACGCGTTGAAGTAAAAATACTTATGAAACTTTGATTGTCACAAAATCCAGTTTTTCTTTTTTACTTTCTTTCAAAAACAGTAAAAGGTACAACTTTTTTGTAACAGGATAAAAGATGCGCCTTGAAATTTCCTACAAAGTCATATATTTCAAATATTTAATTTTCAAAATCGATTTTAAAGATAACAGGGACCATCCGGAACGGCCATCTAAATTTGATATGCTCTTACACTATCTAGAGGCTCAATTGTAAACTTTTGAAGTCCCTAAAATATTTGAAAATTTTTTTAATTCTTTGTAGTCTCTCGAAATCTTGGTAGATAATTAAAATTTTGTGTACATTCAAAATTCAAGTAATAAACCCGTTGAATTAAAACAAAATGTCGGTTAAAAAATAAATGCCCGTCTATTTCCTGATACTCAAAAGTCAAAGCTAATTCCCGGATTTCCTGATTTTTCCGGTTAGTGGCCACTCTGTAAAATGCGCCACTCTCTGGACGAATAGACACTGAAGTAAAATTGAACTTGAAAGAAGTAGTTACGATTGCACATAAGATGGTTTAAATGTAACTTACTAGATTCTTCCATAGTACAGCTGTAAATTTCGATCTTACATGACGTTTTACTAGAGGTAGAATGGATGGCTTGAGAGTTGCTGTGTGATGCTGCTACCGTGGCGAAATTACCAGCATTTGTCGTAGCTACGTGATTACTTGTGGAAATTGGCGAGCTATGGCTAGGTGTCATGGGAATGGTCTTGCTCGGAGTGCTAGTCGGTAACAGATTCGGTTTGATGATGGCAGTACTTCCCGTTGTTGGAATGCTCGCTTGCGAATTTACTAGCGGCCTAACTGCCATTGGTTTCACAGGCTGCAATAAAATAAGCAAAATATTCATGAATATTTACAATTTTACAGGTCTACATATATCTCTAATATATGTAGAATTTATTAATAAAATGTACCATTATATTAAGATTAGGTAATCTAATTCGTGTCAACACAAGAAAATTAAATCTCGACACAAGGAATTTTTACTTTGCTTACATCAGTTAGCAAATTCTGATAATTTAAAAAGTTCTACTAATTAGAAAATCAATTTTTTAGAATCACAAATATCCATAAAACTTGTAAAAATATTTTTTAAAACCCTTGTAAAATATTCAACTTGATATATAGTGAAATAAGTATGTCAAATTTCATTAATGTAGCCATTACGTGTTTTCCAAATATCGCAGGATTATTATTAAAAAACTGGTATCTGAGCGAAAATTTCTCAAGTGAAATTTCGCTTGAGATGAAATCGTCCCAGTGGAAATAGGGGAGAGAATGTGAAGCATATACACGCTGTAAATAACAGAACAAAAAAGATAAAACTTAGAAAAAAGCACCTTAGTTTTTTTGTCCGTATCTGTAGAACTATCACTCGAATGATTGTGCATGGTGGAACTTAAAGGAGGTGATGGTATTGGCGAAGTTCCGGAATTAGTTGACGTTGGTGTGCCTCCAGTTTCATTGCTGTTGTTACTATCCGTTGTTGCCGATGATGGGATTCCGACCCCCGACAATTCTACCTCGTCCAGGCCGATAATATCATCATAAATGTACTCGTTCTCCTCGAAATCAGGCTCTTGAGATGATTCGATGTAATACTCAACGTCGTCCTTTATCCTCTTGATCTGTGGATCAAAATAGTTTACTTTTCATAATTATTTAGCAAAAAATATAAAATAGACGTATGATTTCTTAAATTATATGAAGCGTCACAGCACTTCGGCAATTGAACAATTCAAAATTTCAAAATAGTTTACTTTTCATAATTATTTAGCAAAAAATATATAATAGACGTATGATTTCTTAAATTATATGAAGCGTCACAGCACTTCGGCAATTGAACAATTCAAAATTTCAGTAGTTAAGTACTCTATACTTTTTAGATATCGAAAGATTTTTTTAATGAATTTTAAAATATTAAAAAAATAATAATTTTAAAGATTTTCACAGAATTTAAAGAATATTGAGAGATTTTTATGAATTTATAAAAATTTCATAAAATTTTAAGGAATACCAAAACAAGTCTAGGAACTTTAAGTGTCAAAAAATTTGTAATAGATTTTAATGGCATGCTCTATGCTCCGGTTATTTTGTAAGTTTTTCTAACAGAATTTTAGAGATTTTTAAACATTTCAAAAGAATTTGTATTTGAGCTGTATGGCTGTTGTATAAAAATTATTTCCGTGTACACAGACAATGTCTATTCTTTTGAAAAATTTTAAGGTATTTCAATAGTTGCAAAATTTCAAAAGAATATTAAATTTGGAAAGAATTTTGAAATAATTCTAAATATTTAATATTTTTTCAAGGTATTAAAAAAAAAAAACAAATAAGTTCCAGACTTTAATATCCGACAAACTTTTAAGAAATTAAAAATCTTTGAAGTGGATTCCAAAGAATTCATCACACTTACAAAATGTATAGATATTACAAGGAATCTTATGCGATTTCAAATATTTCAGAAGAATTTAGGGAATTGCAATAGGTGTAAACATTTTTTAAAGACTTATGAAATTTTTAAAATTCTTTTTGATTTGATACGAAGTTAATTCAAATCAATTTAGGTCTTTTTAGACTATCAAAATATTTTTCTTCATCACTATTCTAAAACTATATGTCAATTCTATCTCGGATGTTCCATTTAACTAGATATATTTATATGTTTTTTGATCATTTTTTTAACTCTTTGCTTCCACATTACGATGAAGTTGCAAATGCAAATTAACAATTTTTTAAAATATTTAAAAATATATTTAATTCTTTTTCTCGAAGTAAAGAATCTTTCAATGGCACCATTCTTATTTTTAAATAAACGAGATTAAACGTGCGTTTCGCGTGCACATTTACTACAATATTTATGTAAGATTTAAGATTTCCCACGTCACGCGCCATATTCAATATACGCCGCGTCATCACTTTCATCTGACCAATAAGGAAAAAGCGTTACGTTACTAATGATCTTTTAATAATAGGAATGTATTAATATTTCATTTATTTGACTTTTTACGAGGCTAGAAACCTTTTATGTACTTTCTTAAATGAGCTTTGAATTTTTGTTAATTGAAAACATAGATGAAAATGAAAATTTTCAAAATTACAAATAATCATAACTTCCTTAATTCTCAATTAATTGCATTAATCTTATAGGTTAATCGATTCGTCTCGACACAAGGAATCTTTTTTCCCTGTACTTAAGCTTTGAATTTTTATTATTTGAGAACTTATAGTCGAAATACCAATTTTACAAAAATTACAAATGTACATAACAATTTTTAAATTCAATATTTTGTAAAATCCTTGATTATTTTTTGAGACATTGGTTGTTGTGCAAATAATACCTAGAATTTTTATCAATTGGTTTGTTTTTTCTACTGCTTCGAGCTTTATTTCAGGTACTCCCCAGCGGGGCTTCGGCTCTGTTCCTACTACACCGAAAAAATTTTGGTACGTTAGACGTACCTACTAGGACACCAGCAGCCCCAAACGCTAGGACGCATCTTGTCCACTCGTTTGGCCAGCTCCTGTGCCATTTCAGGACAGCAGACGTCCTACGCCGAATAAGCGCTATACCAACTACTGCTCTGCTACTGCTTATCCCTTACTTTGACGCGTCTCCTGTGCCAAAATCAGGATAGCAAACGTACTGAGCCTATAGTACAACTGCTGTTCTAAAATTCTTTCCAAGTAGGGCTCCGCTTCAACCCATACTTTATCCACACGATATTTCAGGTAAGCAACAAATAGGGAATCGAAAACTTGCGTATTTGTGACATTTATTGAAGACAATAACATATACACTTTGGGAGTGGAGCATTTTTGTCTCTTCTTCTATGTCGGGGCCCTTCGGCGCCCTCGACCTACGCCTCGTTCTGTAACCATCGCGTTCGATAAAAAAAAAACGCCTCTTTCCCTACCTTGATGCATAATATATAATGAAATCTCTTTTGAAAACCCTTTAAAAAACTTTAAAAACTTGTGAATTATTTTGAAATTAACAAAATTTGTTTGCTTATTATTACTGTTCATGAATTCTCATTTATCGCAAAATAGGGTAATGAGTACAGTGATCGGCCACCTTTGATAATAGTTGATCATGAAAAAATTATCATATATTAAGAAACATTGACAATTATAACTTATAATAAATAGCGTAGAGTGTGTTGAGAAGAATCTTGCACTGTTTATTAATAGTTTCTTTTGTGAATATTACGTAATTATGATTATCTGACGTTCCGCTTCTACAAGGAGTATGCCACGACCCATTGTATAACGAGCAAAACTTGTACCATTCTTTGTCCACAGCATCCACAGCGATAGAGTGACGATTGACGCGCCTCTACCGGTCTGGCCTACTTAACACGTCTGACATTTGAAATAGCAAGAGGAATTTTCATATTATTTATTTATTTAAGTTTTTTTAAATGAAGTGTGAATAAAAATGGGCGGAAGGTATTGTATAATACCGAATTGTAAACAATTAGTGTGTTTTTCTATGATTAAAATTCAAATGTATGGAGTGACAATCGCAGCGCCACTGTTTTGCCCTTATCGCCACAAGCACGGAATTTTTATATGTCGTGGCATACCCCTGACTTCTACTGAAAAATTTGCCTGCACATATTTAAAGTAAATAGCCAATCATTTGGCTATTTGGTTTTTTCTTCCGATAATAAAAAATAAAGTACTCACCGTATTGACTTCGACAGACATATTATCTAACATACGCAACAAAGTTTCTAGTTTGCGAATATGGTATCGATGTTTCTCGAGCTTCCCTTTAAGTTCATCCATTCTATCTTGCTTGTCTTTATCTAACCTTTTCTTCTTCCCAGCAAGTAAGGATTCGATTTCAGATTCAAAGGTATCGAGCTAGAATAAAAACGTGAATTAATAAGAAATCATAGTTCACAATTCAACTTAATTGAAAATTAATGCAACTAAATTGAATGTAAAGGCAAAGGCTGCAAAGCGAATTAGTATTAATAGGGTGTCAACCCTAAAAAAATTCCTCTGATAATTCCATTTTTTTTCAAGTATAACTCTTCTTAATATTTCTAATTAAAAAATGTTAAAAATACATAAATTAAAAAGATTCCAATGCATTTTAAATGATCTAAAAAAATGGCAAGGGATTTTAAAAAAATTCAAAAGTGTTTTAAGGATTTTGAATTTTTTTTTCAAATTTATATCAAGTCTTGAAAATCTGTAGACTCTTAAAATATATATATATATATATATATATATATATTTAAATTTTCTACAACCTCTTACTATACTTAAAAATATTTCGCAATCATTTAGAATCACTTGAACATTTTAAAAATCTTTTTACATAGTTTACAAATCTGAGAATTTCATCACATAAGAGTTTTTTGAGGAACCAAATTCGAGTTTCCATGAATTATGATTTTAAAATACTCATTACTTGAAATTTTGTTTTATTTCCAGTAACAGTAAAAATTTTAAAACCTTATTTTCAATCGAGACAACTTTATTAATTAGTTTATATTCATTTTGAGCTTCAATTACCGGAATTTTGAAAAATTGTTAATTAAAGGTTTCCAATTTTAACTACATTAAAATTTTTGTTTCTAAAATGGAAATGTTTGCAATGTAGGAGACTTGGAATTTTGTGTTTCCAATATTTATTTTCAACTGATTTATTTGTTGAATTCTGTAATTCTTATTAATTGGGAAAGATTTTTAAGTTAAATTATTATCGGCACAAGAATATTTTTAACTTTTACTATTTTATTTGTATGTATAACTCTTTTTTATTTTACTTTTTTTTCATATTGAGTCAGTGTAAAATTAGAGTAAAAATACAGTAAATTCGCAATAACTGCTAATGAAGCTTTGCATTTTCGATTGGAAACACATTAACAAGGAAACCAATGATATAAGACGTTATTTTCTAATATTGTTTTAAAAATTTCCCAGGTTTTAATTTTTAATATTTTAAAATAAACTTTATTACTGTATAATTACAAACTGAAGTCCTTCTAAATAACTTTTGAAAATTAAAAACTTACTAATAAAAAAAAATGTTTAATAGTTCATTTTACAACCATTCGAAACCATCCTTTTTGGAATACGAGAAAGAAAACGGATAATAATCGGATAGTACGTAGTAAAGTTCTACATAGTTCTATATCCGAAATCTATTCATGTTTTGTGTTCGCTTTAAAGACAATCTTAACCGAATCATATCTTCAATTGGTAACAATTGATCAATCGTAAATTTTGGCAAACATTTCTACTAAGGATAATGCTCTTTCATACTGATATAAATATTCACTTTGATTGACCGGATACATATTGGATAGTAGCGAATTTAAAATTGAAAACATATCGAATAGGTTAACAGGTATACGCAGGTACACTTTAAAAAAATGGTTGAAAATTACAAGTCGGTTTGTAGACGTTTTACCATGATTCATGTGTTAGTTTCTATGAATTTTACTCTAACAGTGTAATATTACCACACTGAGGAGGGGACACAAAGTTGCCTATGCTGAATGTGGTAAATTACAACCATATTGTAACCGATAGTATAAGTGGTTTTTACAACAAAAATGTATAAAAGCAGAAAAAGGGGGATTGTCACATTATTTTTTAATTCTACTGTTAATGTTTAAAGGCGTTAAAGTTGCGCATTGGTAACTTTATGTCCCCGTTGTCCCCTACTCAGTGTGGTAATTTTCAACCACTTTTTTTTATAGTGTAGTGATGCTCTTTTATATTTGTACAAAAATTCACTTCGGTTTACCAGATATATATCGGATAAGAACTCTTCATGCAGAAAATTTTACTCATCGAAAATACTAGCTAGTGATGCTCCCTTATACTTGCATGAAAATTCACTTTGATTTATTGGATATGTATAGGATAGGAATGGATAGACTGTGCATGCTCGAAATTTTAATTGATCAAAAACATATCAAGAAAATCGCAGAGTAGCAAATTACGTAATTTCATAAAGAGTTTAAAAAAAACTAGTCAAATAGTTGTGCAGAGTTAAAAATATATCAGACATTAAAGACTACTGTAGTTGTGAAGTAAATTAAGTATACCTGTAGATTAAGAGCATCTATGGAGTTTGCAAGCCAGTTACTAACTTCCTCCCTTTCTTTTTGAGCCGGATCGAGCTTCTGGGCTGCCCCTAAGCCCTCCTTGGAATAAGCCTTTGTTTTCGTTTCTCTTTCAACGACTTTGAACCTTTCCATTTGCTAAAATCAGTTTTACATTTATTACTATTACAATATCAGAAAATTTCAATTGATTTTAATTCTTTAAGATTGTTCAATTTAAGCTCTATTCTAAGAATTTAGTCTCCTTGAACATTTTTTATTATATATTTTAATTTTCAACCAAAAGTAATTTATTTTTCAAAGAAAAATATAAATCTTTAAATTAATTAGTGAATTTTCAACAAAATTGTTAAATTTTCATAAAAATACTTTAATTTTCTTGTGGGGTTGTATAAATTCAATTTTCAGAGAAAATACAGCAAAAGACTGTGAAGTCTGCAATTGAAACTTCTGTTTTCTACATAAAATATTTAAACTAGGTATTTTTTTATTCTATAGGCACATTTCTTTTTAGAAAGAGGCTTCTTTCATATTGCGAAAATAAATCTATTTTTAATATTTCTTGAACAAAATTAAGTGAGTAATATTTCCGTTTGAAGTAAACGATATATAAACAAATAGACGTACAGTTTCGATTAACTTCCGGTAATCAAGAAGAGTACTTTTGTCCTTAATCTCTCCAGAGGCGATCCAACTTTTGATCTGATCGCGTAACCTCTGGAGCTTCTTAATTTCCTTCTTAAGGTCAGCCTCATATTTCTCCTTCTGGTTGCTGTTCGTAGCATTGTGAACTTTTTGCCAAATGTCCTCAAACGTTTCTACCCCTTCCGTCACTTTCTTAAGGCACCTGTCTATTTCACCTGCAATAGAAAAGCTAGTCTCAACTAAATATCAAAATTCATTTCGCGCATTTTTTTTCAGTGCTATAATTTCATAAAATTCAAATCAGTTTCTTTTTGTTTCGTTTGTTAACTTTTAAGAGTTTCAAATTCAGAATTCTGTTTGAAGAATTTACTTATTTAACGAGCTTTTTGAAAAAAGCGACCTCGTTTATAATTAGTGTTATAGAAAAAAATTAAGGAAAAAGCATAATAAATAAATTTTCAGAAGTTTAAAAGATATATACCATTTTAAGAAGCAGCAAGTATAAATAAGAAGAGCAGCTTTAAACAATCCATTTATCTAATTTAAAAGTAGTTTATACAGAATCAGAAAATTGTACAAGCTTTTACAGGCAAAAAGGTTTGTGTTAAATTTAATTGAATAGCATTTAAGAAAATATTAGTATTTGCTAGGTTAGAATTAAAATGTAGACCAAATTTCAAATAGTTTTGCAAATTTTCTGATAATGCAAAACAAAGTAGTACATATATGTTTCTAGTAATTATAATAAGAATATTTTATTGTTTGCAGAGGTTTAATAAAGTAGATAAATAGAAGCATATTATGAAAAAAAAAAAACAAAAAAGAAAAAAAAAGTAAAAGAAGTTTATCTTATTTTATCCCTCTTGTCATAATTTTACATAATTTTATCTTGAGAAAAAGCTAACGAATACACTGAAACTAAAATAATAAAATCATTTGAAACAGAAAAAAAATAATAAATAAAAGTTGATACGAACCCTGTTTTATTCGTCGATTACTCATCTTTCACTAAAATGCACATGTAACTGAAAGTTACCAAAAGGTTTCTTATTTGCCTGAGATGGGATCGAATGATAAAATTAAGGAGACAACATAAAAAATATTGATATTGAATAAAAATTTGGACAAACAATGCACGTTTAACAAATGTAATGGCACTCACAAAGAAAAAATGCTATTATATTAAAAAAAGAAATTCATTTGAAAGGATTCTGACTCTTGAAAAATTTTCATTTAAAATAAGTTGTATAAATTATTATAGTTACAGATTCATTAAAAGAAATAATGAATGAAAATTTCGATTGGCAGCTGCCTGCAGATTTTAACGTCGATTTTTCTAGTATCTTTTTTCTATTTCTGTAAATCACTATAAAAATTTTGTACAAAGTACTAAGTATATTGACTTGTATTTTTCTTTATTATTTTCTAACCTGGAAAAGCAGAAATTAATAGAATAAAAGTCACTAGTACATAAAAAGAAACAAGTGAAGGTAGTTATGTCAAATCCATCTAACTTTCTGATAAAAATTTCCCAAAATACTTACCATATGAGCTAATTTAAATAACCCCGTTTTTTCCGCACAAATTTTTTGAAAAAGTAAAAGTTGTGCAAGAAAAACGGAGTTGTCTAAATTAGATACATAGTAAATTTAAATAACCCCGTTTTTTTCCACAATTTTTTTGAAGAAATAAATATTGTGGGAAAAAAATGGGGTTATCCAAATTGGCTGATATGGTAACACATGCCCTTAATAACAAAACAAAAATATCTTCCCGAAGATCCTCAGAGAAAGCGAAACAGAATTAAACTCTGGGAAAAAATGTTACTCTATAGAGTGACAATTTAATCTAGATTCTGTTAGAAAAAATGAGTTTAAAATTCAAAAAATTTTCATAACGAATTTTTTCTTCTGAGAATATCTGTTAAAGGTATTGGGTTCAAGTTCTAATCTCAAAATTTGATTTATTCGTTTTTCTTAATAAATATTTTTATTAGAAATTTTTTCGATCTGTAGCGCTACTTTTCTTTTAAATAGAAGTTGGTCTGTAAAGCAAAAAAAAAAACATTTAATTTTAATACTTTCTGCATAAAATGAAGAATCTGAAATTTAACTCCAGACTTCTATCTTTAAAAATTTCTTGAAATTCCTTGAAATACATTGTAATTTCTGAAATTTTAGAAGCAATTACAAATTCTTATATTTTATGAAATTAAAAATTTTTAATTACTTTGCGTACTTTGTAAAGCACTTTAAATGTTTATATATTTGAAAACTGTTTAAATATTGAAGTTTGATGTACATTCAAAATTCGAGTAATAAACCCTCCAAATTAACAAAAAAAAAAAAATTGCAGCTTTTCCCTGGTATTCAAAATTCAAGGTTAAATCTCGGCTTTTGAGCGATATAAGGAGACTAAAACTTATACATATTGTTCTATATGATGGAAATTTTATTTCGAACAGTTTTGTTTTACACAAAGTGTATTAAGCTAACATTTTTTCGCTTTCCAAATAATATTCTTTTTATTCCGAAAAATAGTTGACTTACTGAGCAAAAAGATACCTAGTTTTAATATTTGTTGAGTAAAATGAGGGGATTATATTGTCAGATTAGAACACTTCATCTTACTTAACAAATACTATAATTAGAATATTTTTTAGCTCTATGACGCTATTCCGTTCAGTAATATAAGCGTGGCCATAGAGCGAAAAAAATGTTGTTTTTTTAAAAATATTTTTACATAAAATGAAAAATGCGATATCTAAAGTGAAAGAGTAAAAGAAAATGGTAAAGGGAGATCATGGTAAATTCTTGTAAAAGGTAATGGTAAAGGAAAAGTATGTTAATCTCAAAATTGAATAGTTTTATTTTACACAAAAAGCTTGAAAATTAAACATTTTTCGCCGTATGCGCACAATTCTGCTTAAAATGCTTTGTGCTGATTATTGTGTATCTCAAACTTAAAAAATTTTTTGTTAAAAAAAAGGATGGTTTTGACATTAACACCCTTCAAGTATAACCAGTCGAGAGAATATCAATCCCAATAAATTAAAGCAATGATTAACAAAAAATGATGTGGAAATAAGTATTGTCGACGTAAATAAAAATAGTAAAAGTTTATACATGAAAAAGATACATAGGTATTTATTGATATCTGTCAAACACCAAAATGCCATTGATTATTTAAATGTAATTGACGAAAAAAAGAGGTTCGAGAATTTTTCTTAGAGCCAAGAAATATTTAACCAGAAAAAGAAGCAAGTGACTAATTAATATTGTGGTTAGTTGAGACAAAAGAATGAGAATAATTCGTGCATAATTGACTCGATAGATGCAAAAGTGAAGAAACACATGATATGATAAGCATCAGTGTCGGCGGGTTTTTACGGATCTTTATGGGTTTTTGCTGACATAGATTTGACTCGACTTTTCAACGCGACTTTTCTCTAATTCATGAAATTTGCGTCCAGGCTGAAGAAAGGTTAAGGATCAAAGGAATATTGAGAGAGAGAGAGTCTTGTATAGTAGTAGTCTAGTAGCGAGAGAGCGAGCGATTTGCAATGAATTCATCTACATAAGTCGTAACCCTTAGCAACTGTCAAGAATGCAAGTCTAAAAAGAGTAGCGTGAATTATTATGAATTATTTGTTGGGTTTAAACTTGATTAAAGGAAAGATGTGATTATTTTTTATGTATAATAGTTTAAGGGAGTTTTTGGGAAGAAGCTTTGGGTAACGTAAACTGCAAAAGTTGAGAGAAGGAAGAGAGAAGCTAGGAGAATGATTTTCTCTAGATGTAAACATGCTGGAAAGAGTTTCTCCTCACCTTGCAACTTTCTCGTCGCAGCCATGGCTATGTAAACATATGGTACAATGATTCATGCATAGTCTAGACGTAATGAAAAAGATACGGAGCAATTTTTCGGAAGAAATAGTCGGCGAACTATTATTCCCAGTGTAATATGGGAGCCTTGGCCACAAGATGGCTTCCGTTTTCAAATGACAACGACCAAACCGACCGTTCGTTCGTTCGTTCGTGAAGGTGTTACACAGAATCTAATCGAAAATCTCGTTTGAGCTTAACCTCTCCGTCGGCTCGATTAATACCGCGCTCGTTCGGAAAACACTCTCTCGTGAAAATGTACTAATGGTGACAGCATCAACAAATGATATATAGGAAATACTGGGGAAATCGGACAGTATATTATGCATTGGCGCATTCACCACATTTACACACATACATTGGCGCAAACACGGACTTCACGGACCTGCTTCTGTCTGTCGAGTCTTGCCGAGTTTTGTCGAATCGAGTCCGAGTGGAATCGAGCACGCGCGCGCTCGCGTGTTCTCAAATTCACTCAAATAATTCACCCTGCCAGCAGTAGAATTCCGGTACTGCTGGGGTTCCGTCCCATGTTGGCAGAAAATGCAAAGCAGAAAATCATAAGAGTAAAAGAGACAGGAAGATTTTCTCTCTCTTTCACTCTAATGATTTTCTGTTTTCTGCTTTGCGTTTTCTACTACCATAGGACGGCACCTTAGTGTGCCATCCCATCCATGTGGGCGCAAAACGCAAACCGTAAAATTAACGGCTAATTGCAGAACAATTTTAGATTTCTGTCTTCTCAAAGATTCTCTGTCATTGGCTATTTGTTTTGCGCTTTGCATTTTGCACCTCTATAGGATTCCACCCTGAGTGAGTGTACACTCGACTTCCTATATAGTAAAGAAGTCGAAACCAGAGTCGTTCCCAATAGTAAAAAAATTCCTTTCCTCAAATTTCAGATCAATTGCGCATGCGTCACATCAAATACAAATACAGCTAATCAGATACCGATCGCAACGCATGTGCAGTAGTTATCAAGTGTTAATTGTGACATATTCTGTTTACTATTGGGAATGAAATGTCTTTACTATTTGGAACATGTTACTATTGGGAACATTACTATTGGGGAAGTTGAGTGTATAAATTTGAACGGATCTCTCTTTCTACCATGTGAGTTAGAGAACGAGGTGTGATCAGGATTGTGCACGTCATATACCTTATAGGTAAATTACATGAGGTTCTTCCATCGACATATACAGAATGGACTGCTGGACGCTGTAGGAAAGCGCGTTATAATGCGTCAGAGAGAAAAAATTGCAACGGTGGGTAATTTTGTCTCTTTCTAGTCAAAGCTAATTGGTTGAGCATTTTCGGTGGGTGGAGCTTGGACGGAGCAAACTTTTCTCTCCGTCGCATTATTACGCGCTTTCCTAAGGCGCGTTCACATTTCCCACCCGGGTGCACCTCGGGTACTGCGTCCTTTTCGAACGTATTGAAATTTCAACTTGTAAGAAAAGGACGCAGTACCCGAGGTGCACCCGGGTGGGAAATCTGAACGCGCCTCTACAGTATCCAGCAGTTCATTTCTATATGTCGATGGGTTCTTCACGTAATTTACGTACGTATATTACGTCGAAAACACAAAATTCATATAGAGTGGGGGGAGTTGTACGTGTATATGTAATTTACAAATGTTAAAAACGATAGTAATATACGTAGAGTTCTTAAATTCTAGAGAACTTAAATCCAGGTTATATGACCAAGAATATGACAGAATTTATGAGAATTTAAAAGAATTTAAGAGAATTTAAGAATATATGATTTTTAGAAAAATTGTTATTGTTGACATTATTTACATTGTTAAATTTTAGTCATTTATTAGCTAAGGTATATTTTGGAATGTAAAATATGCAAAACAATAGCTTACTAGTTATGGGCATGTATTACTTACCCGATCCCTACCTTATCGAAATTTTTTTCTCTGTAACGCTACGTCTACATTTATTGAGATACCACATTGAAAATTTCTATATTTGAAGCTAAAGCCTTAAGGTACGTTTGTCTTGTTCTAAATATTGAAATAAAAAAATTGAAGACCAGACAAACGTAGCGTTACAGAGAAAAAAATGTCGGTAAGGTAGGGATCGGGTAAGTAATACATGCCCTTAATGAGCTTTACACAAGTAAGTTGTAAATGAAAAATCTGTCAGAAATGTATTGCAAAGCATAGGTTATGTTAGTGAGTAACATAACCTATAAAGTGACGTTTATTATAAGATAAATTTTGTGGCTTTAGTTAACTAGTAAGCTGTTGTTTTGCATATTTTACATTCTTAAATATGCCTTAGCTAATAAGTGACTAAAATTTAACCATGTAAATAATGTAAAAAATAACAATTTTTCTAAAAATCATAAATTCTTAAATTCTCATAATTTTTTTTTTAATTCTCACAAATTCTGTCATATTCTCGGTCATATAACCTGGATTTAAGTTCTCGAGAATTTAAGAACTCTACTCTAAGGGTGCCGTCCCATGTGGGCGCAAAACGCAAAGCGTAAAATGAACAGCCAATTGCAGAACACTTTTAGATTTCTGTCTTCTCAAAGATTCTCTGTCATTGGTTGTTCGTTTTGCGCTTTGCATTTTGCGCCCACATGGGACATCACCCTAAATATACGTAAAAATCCTAAAGTTACACGTGCGGAGGATGCTGTCCCATGCGGACGCAAAACGTAAAGTTAGCAACCAATTGCAGAACACTTTTAGATTTATATCTTCTTATTTGGTTTCGTTAATCATCATTTATCACGAGTCTAAACTCGAAATATATTGAAAATAAAAGGAAAAGATAAATATTATTATATTTTATAATAAATCTTTCCTTCAAGTCGTATAAAAAATAATATTATATTATAATTAATATTAGGGTTACCAAACGTCCTCTTTTATCGCCTTGTTCTCCCGAGTCCTCCTTTCATTTGAAAATGTCCTCCTTTCTAACGAAAATGGTATACACTCGAACATTTTGAATTTCACCTTCTCGAATTTCACAATCTCCCGAATTTCACCGCATTCCTCTCTGGAATTTCACCGACAGGTTTCTCACTCTCACACGTGATATCATTGCGCATGTCATGGCACTCAGCATATGATTGGTTGCTATTGGCGCGCAGTTTAAAATGCTGCAAAATACGCAATACGCATGTGCAATTGGAATGAGATTTGAGAGAAGGTATTTGGATTTCGATTTCGTGAAATTCAAGAGGTTCGAGATTATTTTTTTTATCTTTCATCATGTTAGTTACAGTGAGAGATAGAACTACTAGTCATGTTAATGGTCCTATCGGGTTAAAGGTGGTTAAAATATGTGGTTAAAAAATCACATTCGTGGTTTGCATTATTTAAAATTCAAAAAACCCGTCTTTACTATGCTGAGAAGTTAAAGTTTGGTTAGGAAATTTTCAGGTGTCCTTGTTTCGTACTAGAAACATACGGTAACCCTAATGAATATATTAATAATTATTATAATAGTATTAATAATATTATAATTATATATTAATAATGTATTAATTATTATATTATACTACACTCGACTTCCCTAATAGTAATGTTCCCAATAATTGGGGAAGTCGAGTTACTTATTATTAATAATAATAAATAATAATAATAAATAATTTTATTTTTTATAATAAAAGCAGTTTTATGGTAATATTCAAAACAAACAATTAACTAATTTATTATGACTAATTAATAAATTAACTTTTGAAAACAGTCTAATAATTGATATTTTTTTTAACGTAAAATGGAAGTTTTATTTACTTATTTAGTTTACAAAACGCAGAGACAAATTTTTAATACATGTATTTTATTTTAGGAAAATAAATATTATATCATAAAATATAAGATTTAAGGGTGTTGGAGCGCGGGAACAAAAAATTGAAAAAAACACAAAAAAATGGTAAAATCTATGGAATCAGTCTAATTTCCCACCTCATTTCGATACGTATATGGTAAAATTGCAAAAATGCACTGTTTGACGGGTCCTTTCATCGAGATGGGTTTCTCGATGGCAGGAGAGGGACCTAGTGCCTCTTTTTGAGCAAAAAACAATAGTTTTATTTAAAAAAAAAGATTTGAGATATGAAAAATAAGAAGGGTGCAGACAATATTTTAGAGAGAGTAGGCATTACTTACAGATATCAAAATCCCTTTTTGCTCGCATAATATGTAAATATCACTGCACTGGCGGGGAGACACAAACACTCGGAATTTTTTTCGTCACTAAATGCACTCACATATAAAACATATATATAGAGAGAGTAAAGTCTCAACAAGAATGGAAAGAGACATTATTCTGATGTACTTTCCGTCGAAAGGAACTTGTCTAAATAATTATTTAGACAGTTTCAGTAAGTAATTGTGAGTGCATTTAGTGACGAAAAAAATTCCGAGTGTTTGTGTCTCCCTGTCAGTGCAGTGATTTACATGTTGTGCGAGCAAAAAGGGATTTTGACATCTGTAAGTAATGCCTACTCTCTAAAATATTGTCTGCACCCTTCTTATTTCTCATATCAAATCTTTTTTTTTAAATAAAACTATTGTTTTTTTCTCAAAAAGAGGCACTAGGCCCCTCTCCTACCATCGAGAAACCCATCTCGATGAAAGGACCCGTCAAACAGTGGATTTTTGCAATTTTACCATATACGTATCGAAATGAGGTGGGAAATTAGACTGACTCTACATGAAAAATTTTTTTTTTCAATACGCTCCAGCATCCTTAAGAAAAAGGAGGACGTGCGCGAAAACACTCATTGATATCATATTCGAAAATAAATATCGTCAGTTATACAAAATAGTTAATACATCAAGTTTGTTTCTATCTCAGATAAAAAAAAAGCTGTTAAACGTTCTTACTTTGCATGAGGCGTTTTGCCTGGTGGATAGGTTTTTTTTACAGATTATAAAAGAAAAATATTCAACGAAGTTATGAATACTTGAATTTTGAAAACTGATAAACTTATAACAACGTTGTCAAAAAACAATCAAAATGTGTCTATAGAGTGGTGATATTTTTAAAAATAAACTTTATTATGATTTTGTGATATAAATTTTCCGACAGTTTTTGCGCAATACCATGTGAGTGAGAGAGATAGTAGTGATGGTGCGTTTCTCTCATTCTCATGGTTTTACGCCAAAACGCAACGCATTCCGGATAGAGTTCGAAAATTCTCGGTAATTTACGTTTTGTCCTTCTCTTTCTTATAGCGACGTCTTTTTCTAGACAAAGATGGTGCTATAGAAAAGAGAAGAACAAAACATAATTACCGAGAATTTTCGAACTCTAATTCAGGATCCATGAGACGCAACCCTTAAAGTGCAGTCTCGACGGCAGAAAATGTCGGCGTAAGGCTGGCGTCCCATGATTGCGTTTTGCATTGCGTCAGGGTGCCGTCCTATTGTAGCAGAAAACGCAAAGCAAAAATTCATAAGAGTGAAAGAGACAGGAAGATTTTCTCTCTCTTTCACTCTAATGATTTTCTACTTTCTGCTTTGCGTTTTCTGCTGCCATAGGACGGCACTTTCATAATAAGAGAGAAAGAGAGAGAAACATAGTTTTTTCTCTTTTACTCTCATTATGACGTAACGCAAAACGCATTCATGGAACGCCACCCTAAAGTAGAAACTGATGAGAGTGTAAGAGACAAACAGGTCTCTCTCACGAGTTTCTGCTTTACGCCGACGTTTTCTGCCGACATGGGATGACACCATCAAACCTAAGGGTGACGTCCCATGGATCCGGAATGCGTTGCGTTTTTGCGCAAAACTATGAGAGTGAGAGAGATGGTATTATCTGTGCGTCTCTCGTACTCTCATAGGTTTGCACAAAAACTCAACGTATTCCGAATTCATGGGACTACTGATGTGCTGTGATCGTTGTTAGCGTGTCAGTGACGGTAAATTTTTCTTTTACGTAAAAATTTACCGTAATTGGTAATTTTTTGGTAATTGTGGTAATTCTCTAAATATAAATTTGTTTTTCAGACAAGCAATTAAACTTGAGAAATTATTAATATTAAGGTCCCAAATAACATATTTTCCACAGTCATAAAATTGAAATTTATGTATAAATATCTAAAAAATGTGATAAATTCGGAAGAAAGCAGACGACATTCGACAAGAACAATTATACCAACACCAGCCAACACTGCCAACATAGTCTATGCAGGTTTGCTGTCGACGATTTTAAAATTTGAGGTTATGTTTCTTTGAAAAAAGTAATAAAGTTTTGTTTCTTATGTTTAAAAATTATTTTGTAAACATTTTTTGCTTATTACAGCTAACTTGTTTCTGTAAAATGTATATCATCATGTTATTTTTAAAAAATGTTCGTTAACAATAGTGCAAATAACGAATTACCACTTTTACCAAATAATTACCGAGTTACGGTAAGAAATTACCAGTGACCAGAAAATTACGGTCACGGCACATCACTACATGGGACGCCACTCTAATGGTGCCGTCCTATGGTAGCAGAAAACGCAAAGCAGAAAGCAGAAAATCATAAGAGTAAAAGAGACAGGCAGATTTTCTCTCTTTTTCACTCTAATGATTTTCTGCTTTCTGCTTTACGTTTTCTGCTACCATACGACGGCATCCTAAGACTGGTACGCGACGCACGCAACGCGAACTTTCGCGTACCAGTCTAAGGTTGGCATCCCATGATTGTTTTACATTGCGTCATAATGAGAGAGAAAGACACGGAAGTATACTTTTATCTCTTTCTCTCTCATTATGAGGCAACGCAAAACGCAATCATGGGACGCCAGCCCTACGGTGCCGTCCAATGTGGGCGCAAAACGCAAAATGTAAAATGAACAGCCAATTGCAGAATACTTTTAGATTTCTGTTTTCTCAAAAATTTTGTGTTATTAGTTGTTCGATTTGAGCTTTGCATTTTGCGCCTGCATGGGATTCCACCCTCAAGGCCAAAATACATGCTCTGCCGATGTGTCGAAACGTTTCGGCGTTTCACGACACTCTGTTCACACGGGCGCATGATATCCACTCGGAAAATGGAAAATTGTAAGGAAAACTTTTCCAATAGCGGTAACTTTGAAATTACGAATAAAAACTGAAATGAATGATAATGTTAATATGAATAAATTGTTATTAAAAATAGGTTTCTAGATTATGTAGTAAATATAAATTTATTAGAAATTGCATTATTTATTAGAAATAGAAAATTAGATTGCAAGATTAATTATTTATAATTTATTTATCTCTATAAAGTAATTCAAAGCATCTTCGCGTTTTGTGTTTATGATTATGATCGTTATGTCTGTTGTGTTTAGACAACTTTCTGTCAACTTTTCCGGTGGATTTGAAATTTTCGAGTCAAAGGCAAAAGAGGGAAAATTTCTATGTTTTTGATAGCAACAAATAGAGAGAAGAAATGAATCGAGGGGGTTCGATGATCAGTTCTTCGAAAACTTACTTTTATAGTCCCAAAATAGCGTGTTTTATCAAAGATATTAGTACCTAGATGTGGCAAGAATTTTGAGACTCCACATCACGGTAGTTTGCGCTACTTGTTCCAAATGTGGACATATATATATATATATATATATATATATA
>UCOH01010269.1:0-26489 GCA_900474275.1 Synergus japonicus
GATTCTCACTATGAACGTATGTCTGATGGGCGCGTTACGTAACGCTACAACCGCATCAGAGATCGTTTTAAAATTTGAACTTGACGATCATAATCGATAGAAAATATACAAGGAAATCAAATAAGATTAATAAGTGACGATAAATTATTACGCGTGATAAAACATTACATTATGAGCAATAGATTGTTATGAACAAAAGATCGTTATGAGCACTTCGAATTCGCAAGAATAAAGAAAGAAAATGGCTAAGCTTAGCAAAGTAGCTCCAAAACTACAAATATCAAATAAACACTACTTTGCGGAACTTGCCGATAACAAAGATTCATACCTTAGCCATAATTAGCGTATAATCGATATCCTTTAAACAGTGGTTTTGTCCTCAGACAACAATACAAGCGATTAAATATCCACAAATTAAAAAAAATATAAACCGAACGATTCAACTTCCAGAAAGAGAGTGTAGAAGGAACATGAAGGCGGAAGTTCATTGACAGGTGGGCGGAAATCAGCAGGTCACCATCATGAAGATTCGGCTGATTCCGACCAATCACGATAACCATCGATGTCATGTGACTAGTGACGTAGTTGAATATTGTTCTGTTACTAGTCACCGATATAGCTAGTCGGCTTTGCGCCCAACATTCGCACTTGGAAATATTAAATGCGAATTCTTTGAATGGCTGAGCCTTCATAAAAAGTGTTCTCAAGAACTCCTTCACAATGCTTGGGACGCATTGTGAACACAATCTCACTCTTCAAGTCCCCAGAAGTGAGAATATAGAATTCGTTAGGTACACAGGGCTCCGCACGTCATGATTGTCCCTGAGAAGGTAGATTCTCTGCCCGAGATGTGGCGAACTCTAGCGTTCGGCGGGAGTACTGACGGAATTTAAAATGAGCGTCCTTCCTTCCTTCTAGTTAAATTCCATTATCCTTAAATCGTCCTTATTTTCGTCAGTTTACAAAATCGCTCGAGGTGTACATAAAAGAAAAATAACAATCGAAGACAATTAGATCGAGTTATAAATTTCGAGAGTGCTCCGAAAGTTCGTGGTTTGGCTCTCTTTCTGGTCGCTAATATTCATAACCACGCGAGTCAAAATAACTATTGTCTCCGGTGCCAGCCAATTACATCTTTTGACGTTACAGATAAAATCTGCAACGTCACAACATATTTAGCTATAATAGAAATGTCATGCTTTTTTTTTGTATGAGTTCGACCCCTGTCTACATAAATCAGTGCACATAATCAGTTTTTTTATACAACATAAATTTTTCCTTGAGTAATCATGTCTAGTTTTGTACCAGAAAAGGAGCATTTGCGGGAAGCTCTACTTTTTTGCTTCAATTCGAAGAAATCGGCTGCCGTATCACATCGAATGCTTGTGGAGGCCTATGGTGACAGTGCTTTATCGGAAACAACTTGCAGAGACTGGTTTCGTCGGTTCAAAGACGGTGTTTTTGACTTGAGTGACAAGAAGTGTGAAAATCGGCCCAAAAAAGTTGAGGACCATGAATTACAGGCTCTTTTGGATGAGGACGATACAAAAACACAGAAAATGCTTGCCGAACAGTTAGGTGTTACTCAACCGGCCATTTCCATGCGTTTACATGCCATGGGAAAGATAAAAAAAAATGGGAAAATGGGTACCTCATGTACTGAACGATAGGCAGATGGAGCGACGTCAAAACACATGTGAAATCTTGCTTGCTAGACACAAAAGAAAGTCGTTTCTGCATCGTGTGGTGACTGGAGACGAAAAGTGGATTTATTTTGAGAATCCGAAACGAAGAAAATCGTGGATCGATCCCGGACAACCATCAACTTCTTTCTCAAGACCTAATCGCTTTGGACGCAAGACGATGCTGTACGTTTGGTGGGATCAGCAGGATGTCGTCTAATTTGAGCTATTAAAACCTGGTGAAACTGTCGATGCTCACCGCTACCACCAACAACTAATCAAATTGCGCCGTGCTTTGCGTGAAAATAGGCCGGATTATGAAGAAAGACATGAGAAGCTGATTTTTCTTCACGACAACGTCCCATCGCACACATCAAAAATGGTCCAAAACTACTTGAAAACACTCAACTGGGAGGTGCTACCTCATCCCGCTTATTCACCAGACCTGGCGCCTTCTGATTACCACCTGTTTTCGTCGATGGGTCACGCGCTCGCTGAACAACACTTCGTTTCGTACGAAGACGTCGGAAAATGGCTTGACGAGTCGTTTGCATCGAAAGATAAAGACTTTTTTTGGCGTGGTATACACAAATTGCCCGAGAGATGGGGAAAATGTATAGCAAGCGAGGGAAAATACTTTGAATAAAGTTTATTTTATTTTCTGCAAAACAAAAGACTTTTTTTTGCCTAAAAAACAGCGGATTTAAGCTTATACACCTGGTACTCCTATTGAAGAAGTTTCAACTCAATCGACATGTTCTTTAGCAGATGTGGAATAAGACTCTTCACAAACTGTTTCTGACGATTGTTCAGAAAACTTTAATATGGAACAGTTAAAGGAATATGTAATGAGCGATGGAGATGAAATTATGTTTAAGGAATCAAACTTAAAAATATATGAAGTTATTATTGTAATTCTAGGAATTTGCACAGGATTTAATCTTAGCTATAAAGGGAGGCGTGCTCTTATTGAGACCACAAAATTGTTTGCTGGTCCTCAATTTGCTGCCTGGGATCTTTCTGACTATTATTTATCAAAAATATTTGATCCACCGGAAAATGTGATTAAATACCATTTTTACTGTGAAGTCTGCTGTAAGCAATTAGAAGAGCCTATGTCTAAACTTAAATTTAAGACACATAAAGTAGTTTGTAAAGTATGCTTGAAGGAATACTCACTGTCTATGAACTTACTTAACTATTTTATCTCAATAGACTTGAAATATCAAATAGCTTCATTACATAAAATGAAATGTGTAAGAGAAAATTTGTTTGATAACTTAAAAAAGGTTCGACCTGCATTTCGTACTGATGGTGTTATGTGCGATGTTTACGACAGATTGCTGTACAAAAGAATAGCTTCAGAAGTAAGTGAAGATTGCATACTATTAACTGCCATTTTCTCTACGGATGGAGCACCTGTAAACGAATGTTCCAAGAAAAGCTTGTGGCCAAAACTCATGATCTTAAGTGAATTGTCAGCCAAGCTACGATTTCGATATCCACTACTAGGAGGCTTATGGTTGGGAAAAAAGGGACCTTCTGCCGACATGATGAATTTGTATGTGAAATCTTTTGTAAAACAAATTGAAAACTTGGGAAATAAAGGTTTCACTTTAAACATTGACGGGAAAAATGTTCGATTCATAGTAAAGCCTCTGATATGTACGGTTGACACTGTTGCTCGTCCAATTTTACAAAATAGAGTACAGTACAATGGGTACTACGGATGTTCGTATTGCTATTGTTTTGGTCTACGTAAAGGTGGTTGCGTTCGTTTTGTGATGGAAGATGTAGAGCCACGTAAAAGAAGCCATGTCGATTATTTACAAGATATGAAAGCTATAATTGAAGCGAAACAATCATACAAGAAAGAAAAAGAAAACAAGCAGCGATAGTAGAAGAAGAAGAAGAAGAAGAAGAAGAAGAAGAAGATGATGATGATAATGAAGGAGAAGAATCTGTAAAAGGCAAAAGAAGATAAAAGAAAATTAAGTCAGTGAATGGAGTGAAAGGATATTCTGTTTTAACAGAATTAACCGGATTTGACATGGTCTGGGGATTTTTTAGGGATTACTTACACGCTGATCTACTTGGTGTGACGCTTCTTTTATGGAATCTATGGACCAATGGAAAGAGCCCTATTCATCTATCGAAACAGCAGCAAGAAGAAGTGAATGAGCGACTTATGAAAATGACTCCACCTCATGAGGTCCATAGATTGGTACGGCCATTAACGAGCGAAAAATGCAAATGGAAAACATCTGAATGGCGTAGTTGGTTACTATTCTACGCAATTCCTTGCTTAGGAGGCATTCTCGATAAGTATGTCTTACAACATTTCTCCTTATTTGTGCGTAGTCTATACACACTACTGCAAACAAGCATAACAGAAGAAGAGTTACAGAGGACTGAATGTGATCTATTTCAGTTTGTCGGTATTTTTGAAATGCTATATGGAGAAAAGCACATGACGTTTAATGTTCACACATTAAATCATTTGGTGGAATGCGTCAAATACTGTGGACCAATTTGGGCAATATCAACTTTCTGGTCGGAAAATGCCATATTCTATTTGAAACAGTGTAACAATGGGCCAAAAGGTTTTTATGAACAAACATCTACAAAAACGCTTCAAAAAAATGTATATCAAAGTTTGATATCAGAAGTAGTTGAATCTCCCTACGTGTCAGCATTTTGCAATTCACTATTTTCTAAAAACGAAGTTGCAACATTTTCTCAAGTTGATGATATTGTTTTGATCGGAAAGGGTAAAGCTACATTAAATAGTATATATTCATTTCCCACTGAGAGTATGGTTCTCACATTCGACAGATGTATTTTTATAAATTCTGTTGTTCATTCTGTACAGTATAAAAAATCACAAAAAACAAAATATACCATCTTTCGGTTAGAAAATGATCAGTTTATTGAAGTGCAAACTTACTGTGTTGTGTCGAAATTCCTTACGCAGAAATACAGTACTTTCATGTAAAGAAAGTAATTTTGTCTTCTGTATCGGAAAATCGCAACAATAGCTTATTACCATGGATTGACAATGTGGAAGTAAGTCATTTATTTAAAGTTATAAAGCGTCAACACACAGAAGTAGTTTTAATTACACAATTAAAAAAAAGTGTGTTTTTGTAAATGTTGGAGCTCACATGTATATCTCGACATTGCCAAATACTGTCGAAATTCAATAAGATGATTTTAGACGATTATTTTTTCACTGTAGTATATTATTATTATGAAATATACAAGTAGATCTTTATTAAAAATCTCACCATTGTGTCTATATTCCATTCTACATTAATTTCAGGACCGAATTTAAATTCAGTGCAGCTTTTTTAATAAGTGTAATTACTATATATTAAACAAAATAAGGCACTCATCATGTTACATTTATGTACTTTCTAATAATTTCGTTATTCTTATTAGTATAAAAAATCAGAAAAATAAAACTTTATTCATCGAAAATATTTCATATAGGAAACGGATAGACGCGGGTAGGGATGCCGTTTTATACTTATAAAAATATTGCCTTTGATTTATCTGATATGTATCGCATAGGATAGACAGTTCATGCATGAAATTTTTGTCATTAAAAATATTTTGGATACGTATCGCATAGACGAAGATAGTGATGTTTTTTTCTACAAGAACTAAAATTAATCGGATACGTATTGGATAGGAATGGATAGCCTGTGTTTACCGAAAATTTTACTCATTACAAATATTTCGGATGAATAACGGATAGACGCAAGTAGTGATGCTCTTTGGACTTGAAAAAAATTAATTTGTTTTGGTAAGCGGATACATACCGCTTGAGAGCGGGTATTATTATGTAGACTTAACTATAAATTTATTGTCTTTCTTTATTTTCGGATTGAAAGCGGATAAAACTGTATAAAGTATATGTCAAAAAGCTATCCGATAATTATACGAAACTTAACCTATTATATCCGTTATTTTAAGCAGGGCGGTTTAGTTTCGGATTCAATCGGATTAGACGCAGGAATTGAAAAGTGTGGTCGGATTCATTTGGATTGGAAGTACGGATTAAAAAGTGTATTCGGATTCATTCGGATTAGGGGCCACGAATTAAAAATGATTAAAAGGTAAACTTCGGATTCATTCGGATTGAATTTGGAGTTGAGACACAGATTAAAAAGGATTAAAAGGGATTGAAAACATCTCTCCGATTAAATCGGAATGAAACTGTTTGCATCGGACACAAATTCCGGAATGATTCGGAAATTTTCAGATTAGTTCGGAATGAATTTCAATCCGAACCTTCCGCTAGGAGGATTATATCCGGTCTCTTTGAGGTACCCTTGTGACTTATGAATCATTAAGTGAAAGTGTACTTGCTACCCGGAACTACCCGGTTCCTATCTGTTAAACGATTTGTGATAGATGTACAGTAAAAATAATATTATTCAGAATTAAAATTAATTTTTTAATAATCCATTCCAGTTTATCTACTGGACCATGCTAGAAGTTTTATCCGAATCAAGTCTCCTCTGTACCACGTTGTACGTGGTACCAAGTTATTAATAATTGTAATTATTTGAAGGAACTTTTATTGAAAACTGGTAGAGAGGAATCGAAAGTTGTTGGGATATTAGATTTAGTCCTTGCAATTGAAAAAAACAATTGAAATAAAGGATGCACCTGGCCCCTTTAAATATCACAGAACTTTTTTAAAGAGAAGTAAAGATAAATTTCGGGAGAATTAAAAATAATTCTGAAAGAATTCCTGGATAGTGCAGTAACTTTCTGAATAAGAATCGAATGAAAATATCAAGTGGAGTTCGGTGACCATACAGTACGGTGACTATAGAAATTACGGAGGAGTTCGGGAAAAAGCCTTTTAGAGACATAGGAATTCTCCTGAACAATCTTTTGAAAATTATCGAACTGTTTTATATTTTCTTCGAAACTTAATATTATATTTTATTTTGACATTTATAAAACCCACTTTCAGTGTTTACTGTGAGTTCGGTACTTTTTTTAGAACGGTTCGAGGTATTTTTCTGAAAAGTAATTTGATATCTATCGAATTTTCCTCATATCCTCATATCTTGGAAGATCGGGCATGATGGAAGCATTAAACACTCTTAGGTTTTCTATTTCATAAAGGCGTAACTTTGAATCAAAGACCGCTTTAGAACCTTTCTTAGGTCCCTACTTGCATGTCCCAACCGGACGAAACAAAGTATCACACAGATCCAATATTCATCGCTATTAAATTCAAATATATTGCAATTACAATTTATCGTGTATCCCTCGTGTATCTTTTTCTGTCTATTTCTATCCAGCCTAAAAATTTTTTATCCATTTCCTCTATCTTTTTCTATCCTTCAGTCTATCTCTTCCAAGAAACTTTGAATATCTTTCTATCTCCAATTTGCAATCTTATACTATCCAAAGTTATAAACTTATTAATTATCAAATTTTGAACAAGCATAATAATATTTTAAATACAATATTTGGTATATAAATTTTATTTTAATCCTACCGCTAACACATGTAACACTAAAAAATCCGCATCTATGGGGACGCGAACCCACGCACATATGGTTCGATGTTCTAGGCTTAGTCCACTGAGTTAACGAAGGATTTAGGATTTGTG
Source organism: Synergus japonicus (assembly GCA_900474275.1). Classification (NCBI taxonomy): domain Eukaryota; kingdom Metazoa; phylum Arthropoda; class Insecta; order Hymenoptera; family Cynipidae; genus Synergus; species Synergus japonicus. The sequence continues at coordinate 7,321 of UCOH01010269.1, forward strand.
TTATAATAACCAGTATCACTCATCCAAAAGAGCTCTGTCCTAATCTATCCCTTGTTTATATAACTCTATCTTTTTCAATCTCTTTGTTAAATTCATAGCTTATATCTTTAATCTCATTTATTTCGCGGCTATCCATCTCTATCCCTTTCAATCTCTGTCATTATAATCATTAACCTATATTGAAATGGATAGAATATATGTAATGCACTTTAAGGGAGATGGGGAAGGATTTAAATTATTATACGCCAATAGATGTGGATATAAAGGTATGGATTGAAAAGGACAGACTTCCTAGTATATTGTAAAAAGGATAGAAAATGATTGAGATGACTCGATTGGCAAAAACATGGATAGAAATGTAGTGATTGAAAAGGATACACTTGGTAATACAATTCAAGAGAGACATGAAAGGGATAAATGACTATACAAGGATAGATATAGATAGAAAGATAAATTTTGAAATGGATAGACTTGATAGTATGCTACAAAAAAGGGTAGAAAAAGATTGAGATGATTATATTAAGGATAGACATGGATAGAAATGTACTTTAAGAGAGATAGGAAAGGATTGAAAAGACTATATAAGGTTAGAGATGGATAGGAATGGTAAAGATTGAAATGGATAGACTTGGTAGTATACTTAAAGAGAGATAGAAAAATATTTAAATAATTATATAAGGATAGGCATGGATAGGAAAGTATAGATTGAAAAAGATAGGCGCTGCTACAGATTGCGAAAGGGATAGAAAAGGAGAATAAAAAAAGATTAGCGTGGATAGATAGAGGATAGGAAATTATTGGCGAAGATAGACGAAGGATACAGGAAGATAGAAATATTGAGATTCAAAAAAAAGAGATTATTGTAGATTAGAAAAGAGATAGAAATAGATTGGCATGGATAGGGATGAATACATTTGGATTCATTTTTTCTTTCTATTTTAATCCTGAAGATTGAAAAAGATTCAAAATTTTCAGATTATGAAGAAGTATGAAGGTCTTTCTACCTTCTTACTTCCAACATGGTAGTCAGATGTAAAGTTCAGACCACTTTGTTTTTGTGAAACATTTCTAATCAGGAAACCTAGGTAGGTGTCCCCCACCAATTTTGTTCGTTCTCATATATGTTGTAGTACTCGAAAAACTACACGAACAAATTTTTTTTTACATACCCAAAATTGTTTTTTAGGGGTTAAAAATCACCCCCGAAAAGTGTGGTACTAAATAGCCATTTAATTTTTTAACATATAATAACAGAATCTTTCACAATCAAACCTCAAATCCATTTTGTTATATTTCTTCAAAATAAAGTAAATTTCGCGAACAAAACCCAGCCGAAAAATTTCTTCACAAAGAGGGCACGAAATTTAAAGACGTTTTGAGGAAGTTGTTTAGCATGACTTAGAACGTTTTTTGGACGTTCTCAAAACGTCTTTTGAACTTTATGTTCTAAAACCGTTAGTAGTATAGCTATGGGGTTACGACGCCACTTACCGACCGAGAAAGGTTCTGTTCCATGCTAAATTACCCTTCGCCGGTATATTACCATCAGTCGGTAATGCGGATCCCTTCTAGGGAATTAACCTCGGTCGATATGTCAGAGATATACTTTACCTACTTACCTATCTACCTTACCTACCGTTTCCACCAACCTTAATTGTGATTCCCTTAATTATCTGAAAAAAATTTAACTGATGGGAATCCCCTTTATTTGATGAAAATTTGGTAATACTTTTTTTTCATATTTACATATATAGAATTCATTAAATTAATCTTTTATGCAACATTGATTTGCCCATTTGTATTTAAATTACCCGCCATATTTGTTCTATATTGACCGCCATCTTTGTTTTAATCAAACAAATGCGCCACCTAATCGATTACAAAAAACCCTAGCCTCTTTTTTTTGGTGAAATTTTTTCTTTTTTTTCGCTTCCAAAATAAATATTAAAAAATTGGATAAAAATGGACGGAAAGGATTCCGAAGTAAGTACTAATCATTTTACCCTTAAATTATTACTTATAAGATAGTTAAACTGACACTTGCAATAGAAGTTTGTTTTATAATTATTTACAGAAAATAAAACAAATGGAAATGGCATTGGCGAGATTCAGAGCTCAGCGAGCTTTAGATGTAAGTACGATTCTATTCACCATTTATAACCTTTTTTTTGAATTTAAAATTAAAATTACATGATGATCTACTTTTATAATAATAATAATAATAATAATAATAATAAAAATAAAATAATATTAATATTAAGATAATAAAAATAATAATAAGAATAATAAGAACAATAATAAATAATATAATATAATATAAAAAAATAATAATATAGAATTGCATTAACTAGTTTTTTATAGGTACCTTTTGAAACGGAATATGATCCTGCGAGGCCGGAGTTTTTGGATACAGCATCATCCGTTCTTGCTACACAAGTGCGAACTGCTCAAATACAGACTTCACAAGTCATAAATCCTCCTCCTGTTGTTAATCCGTTTTATCTTGAACAGCTGATGTACTTAGGTCTATAAATTACATTTCTAATTAAGAGCTAAATGAGTGATTTGACTTGGATGATTGCAAATGAGGATAATGATTTAATATAAAAATATGAATTTTTGATATCTAAACGGAGACATTTTAATGTTTGTGTCGGTGTGTTGATTTTTGGTGTGTGTGAGAGAGAGCGAACGGATTTTTGTGCGAGAGTGTGTGCGAAACGGACCTAGTCTGTCTTCACCTGCAATATAGAGTGAACGGGTAATGTAGTGACTTCATGACGTAAGTCACTTATCACCGGCGGTTGAGACGGATACTATCTCCTGAGTCCTTCTCTCTCTGATAACGGTATTACGGAACGGTGCGGAGAGAGAGAGAAAGACGAGGGAGATTTCTTTAATTTACTTTTATTTATGTATTTTTTTACGTTCGATTCCAAAACCCCAGGTGTGGTGTCAGACAGGAATGACTCTAGGTTGGCTTGACTCCTTAGAATCAATACAACCCTTATCTCCAAGGTTGGCCATGGGGGTGCCCGCTAGTCAAACTTGGAGTGAGTTTTTTATTTGGGATGGTATTTGTAATGGAGAGACGGGATTGAATCAGGGGTAGGCCAGGTTTTTGGGCTGACGTACCCTCTTTATCTGATAGCTGGCCATGGGGGTGCCCGCTGGTCAGGTATCAGATGATTCTTTTTAGGATGGAAATATTCGGATGGTAATATTCCCCAGGTTTTGGAAATCTTCGTCGGGTTTGATCCAGGATAGGTCGGTGTGAGCCGAAGAATCCTTTAGCTGAGCGTACGGCTGTAGGGGTGCCTGCCAGTCGTACACTTAGTGGATCTCTCCTGAAGAAGGCGTCCAGGTTGCCTCCTGGTCGCTCTGCTATGGTAGTAGCCCGCTAGCAGAGAGACCAGTTGAGTTACGCTGATTTGCAGTCGAGCTGCTCCTCAGCAAACTGATTAAAAATGCGACGATTCGGTGCTTTTAAGCACTTGTAATTACGTAACGACCAGTCGGCGGATGGTAGGGGAAGCCGCCTGGTAGATATCTTGCCCCCCCCCTTGTGACTTGAACTGACAAGAGATAGCGATAGAAGGATAGGAATATGTTACGGGCGACAAGACTGTCCATCACAACAGTATATGGTGTTCTTAAACTTAGTGATGGATCGTTTATGATTGGTGATACTCCTATAAGTTTTGAAGGTAAATACATCAATATTGGTAATAAGAATTATGTGAAAAACACTGGTTTATTCGAACTTTTATTCAAACAAAAACCAATTGAAGCCTTCATCAACGCAAATGTTCTAGACAAATATAAAGAAATTCTTATTGATACTAATGCTCATAAGAAAAACTATAGTTCATCTGAACCTATACGTATTGATAAAAGTTTCAAATATAAGAATATAATTCAAAAACTCTTTCCCAACAAAGAATCATTAGAAGAACGACGATCAAGCAAAGGAGGAAGTTCATTAAAAAAGAATAAACAAAAAAAAAGTACTCTTTGCCCCAATTCATGATGGTACCAGAAAATCAAAAGCCTGACTACATTTATTGGGATGATCCTAATAAACTAGTTAACCGTCTTCGTCTGATCATGGCATCTCAATCAGCGGAAAATCCGAGTCATAATAATGAAATAATGTCCATTATTGAGGAATTACGTGAAGCTGAAATCATATATTAAGAGAGTACAACTGATTATAATTTCAGTATCAAAATGAGCATTGACGTGTTTGGACGTCCATTGAAACGGACTTGTTCATCATCATCCAGTCGTGGACCTCCTGGTAAAGGTTTTAATATTAGCTCAAAAGGAAATTTCGACATCAATAAGAAAATACTTTGTAACGTGGAAGACGCTGAAGAGTAATACGACGCAGTTAATTTAAGACTTGTACAACGTATTGTTCAAAGCAAGATCCGTACTCTCTATCAGGTTACGACATCTATGCGTAACGAAATTGATAATAATAATATTTTGATGCGAATTCTTGAAGAATCAATCAACGAGAAAATTAAGAATCTTCAAATTGATATTCAACAAGAGTTATAATTTCATAACGCTGAGTTCATTGCTAAACTAGACGTTCGATTGATTGCACTAGAAAATGGACGCAAAGAAAGTGACAGTAGTCACAGAGTTGCATAAACCAGCAAGAAAAAATTATCCACGTCGTCGTGTGATAATGCGTGGTATAGATGACACCTGGCAAGCTGATTTAGTTAAAATGATTCCATATTCTCGAGAGAATAAGGGTTTCAAATACTTGCTTACAGTGATAGATATATTTTCCAAATATGCTTGGGCTGTTCCTACCAAGAGTAAAAGAGGAGAAGATGTTACTCAAGCCATGAAATCTATACTTGTGCAAGGACGAGTTCCAAAAAATTTACATACTGATCAAGACAAAGAGTTTTACAACACACAATTTAAGACTTTAATGCAGCAGTATAACATCAAACTGTATTCAACTTATAGTAATCTAAAAGCATCAATTGTTGAACGATTCAATCGTACACTCAAGAATTTAATGTGGCCGCAATTCAGTTTGCAAGGAGATTATAAATGGATAGAAATCTTGCCTACTCTTATTTCCAAATACAACAATAAGAAACATCGAACTATTGGTATGAAACCAGTAAATGTTGAGAATGAAGATGAAAAGGAACTTTTGCAACGTTTCTCCAAACAAAGAAAAATTCCTTAAAAAAAAAACAAAGTTCAAAGTTGGTGACAAAATTCGAGTTAGCAAGTATAAGAACGTATTTGAGAAAGGATATACACCAAATTGGACAATAGAAATATTTACTGTTGAGCAAGTGATGCCTACCAAACCAGTGACATACAAACTGAAAGACTATCAAGATCAATCGGTAGCTGGAGGATTTTATCAACAGAAACTTTTAAAAGTTATATATCCAGACATTTATCTTGTAGAGAAGGTTCTGAAGAGACGTGGAAATAAAATTTATGTCAAATGGCTAGGTTTTGACAGTGCACATAATAGTTGGATAGAAAACTCAGATCTTTAATTAAGTTAATTACTTTAACATTACTTAAGTAATGTTAAAGTAATGTTAAAGTATAGTTAAAGTATAGTTAAGTTAACATTAAATTTTATATTATCTATAGTGTTAAGGTTATTTGAATAATGAAAAACGATAAATTAATAAAATAAACTTGTTTTATTTAGAACAATTTCTATATTTACAATATTTACACACACTCATACAATATAACACTCATTCACTATCTACATCCATTCTTTCATCATCAACATCCAAATCTTTAATCTTATAGTGACCCCATGCGCGGGTGTCTGTATTTTGAGGGAGAAGGTACCTTTTATCGTCGTACGGATATTTTCAACGGCCTCACGGCTTCTACATTGTGTAGGCGCGATCTTATTGTAGATTGGGTCCGCGTTTGCCTTTTAAAATTTTTCAAGCAATCGAAGTAGTCATCAAAATTGATGGATTTCTTGACTACACCGGCCTTTACACGTTTGGCTTTTTTCACAAAGTCTTGGCCATTGACCCGCACGTTGTACATCTTGCTCCGCAAGCCAACAAACTCTGTTATGATTTTACCACTACATTCGTCTTTCATAAGACCGACAATTTTGTTGTTGACTTGCGGAATACCATAGATGTTATTCGGAGGGTAGTCGGACGTGTCGAACATATAGATATCTTTCTTCATGTCTGCATAAATATCTGTACATTTAATTTTATAAATAAAACTATCAGTGTCTGTATATAGCATTTTAAAATTATTACAGTATTTTGGAAGAATATAGCCGTAGTGAAAATCATACATTAAGGTCTTTGAGACATCTAGCACACAAAGCCCAACATAGAACGGTTTATTGAATAAAACTTGGATCTTTCTGAGTTCTATTGCGCAAAGATTTTCATTGAAAATTGCACGACTCTGGAAGTTGGGTTTTGATATGAGGGCTTCTGCACCGTACCTACCCTCCCACTTTGTGACAAGTTTAATGTCTACATGTTTACGCACATTCTCCATTATTTTCCCGTATACCGCATTGTTCATTAATTTAAAAAGATTCTTCTCGAATTCGTTTCGGGGTTTTGCTCTCATTGAACTATTGAAATCTATGTAAGATTTGAGCTAGGGAGATTGATTGAATTTTAAGACGCGGTGAATTTTCTTTAATTTAAGACGGTTTGCTAGAGCTTGTTTAAGTGCGCGGTAATGGAGAACGTGTTTACGCTTCGGTAGGAGGGTAGTTAGCAGTTTCTCCTGCTTTGACCCTGGTGGATTCGAGCGTTCAGGACAAAAAGGCAAATCATTGTGATTATCATGAAGTTCTACCGGATAATCTAAGTCTACTTCTAAAATATAGCCAACAGGTGAATCATCGGGAACATTAAAATCAATATCTACGCTTGATACCCACTCGAAACCCCTAATACCTAGCTCAATGATGACGCTATTAGACACTGTTCACGGAAATTTTCAAAGATATCCGGAAGTAACACACGTCCGTTTTCATGTACAAATAAACGTACTCACCAAGCCTTTTACAATTAAATGCTGACCATACGCGTTGCGCATGCGCATAGTCTTCGTCCGAAACATTTGAATCGTTTAGAGTACTATAAAATTGCTCTTTCCGTGGTAGCTGTTTATCTAATAATTTTTCTTTTGAACTTAAGTACTCGTAAAGTAATACACCTTTACGTGTCAACAATTCAATTTTGTCACTTGTTGAATTACAGAACACGGAATTTACAATTTTAGTGATCTAAGTATGACGCTAGTTTTTCTAGAGATAAGACCATAAATCGGAAAGAGTCAATGAAGCGAAATTTGATTTCACTCCCTCTTACATGTTTTGTGAAAGAGATATATCTTTCTTTATTCAAGGGAAGGAGATCAACTTTCCCTTAAAATTGATTCGATATTTCGTTAATTATGAAATGCGCATCGTATCCGGTTAGATTGTGAAATACTACAGGTATAATTCGCCAATCTTGATAGTTAACGTTACAATCTTGATGCGCAGGCCCCCTATGTTTTCCCGTTAGATGTGAATCATCCCTTACTTTTACTTCTCCCGGTGCAATTAATTTCTCGCAAATGTGGCAAACCGTAGCTTCCCTGAAGGCATACATTTGCTCAACAGTGAGATCATCCATAGGAATTGGGCAAAGGAAGACTGTTTCTGCGTCTTCAGCCAATTGCTCCAATTTCTTGGCAAACCATTTAGCAAGTTCTGCATCTTCAGGGCAAGAATGGTAGCCAGACAATGAATCATCATAACTACATTTTAGGTAATATCCAATACTGAACATTTCATGATGTTGGAAAACTTCAGTATTGGAATGATTTTCCTGATCTTTTTCTGACATTTTAAGGAAACATTCACAGTCCGTGTAAACGATAAAAGGTACCTTCTCTCTATTGTTATAATTCTTAAATTGAACGATATTCTTTCCTGGTTCAGGTAAATTAATTTTGTAATGATTTAGAATTTTGCAATCTTCTTCATGAGCAGATAATTTTTCTGAACTCGTGAAGTGGTGTAAACATCTATCACATACATACTTCGTACATTTATGCTTTGACAAGTCACGGCTGATGAGTCTAGACTAATCTTTAATCCATACATAATGGAAGTTAAAGATTTCTTCTTCTTCTTCATCATTACTGTCATTGTAATATGCATCAAGACTCTCATCAATGTAGTGGTCTTGAACGTGAAGAAGATTTACATGCTGTTCCCTCTTTTCAACAGTGAAATTAAGCTTTCTTCTAGTCGGGCCATATACATTGATGGAGATATTGTTTCGATTTTCAAATTTAGGAATGTCATTTAAAGAAACAGGAAAGTTTATTCCGCTAAAATCTAATTGTGTCTCACAATGCTTGTACTTAGATACACGATCAGGATGATTTCGCCAGTCTATAGGATATAATGCGGACAATACGGCTCATTTAAAACATTTGTTGTCAGCGTTTACAACATTAACACAAGCCTATGTTTTCTTAATTTGTAGTGGTATAGGGATATAGGAAGTAGCTCGCAAAGGATTATATGTATTTATGTTAACTTGCAGCCTTATAATAGAATGAAGTTTCCAATCAGAGTCGGTTTCTTCTAACTCTTCAACTTTCTTCAGGATTGGTTGTTTAACATGATCGTTGAAACAATCATCTAGAAGAGTTGTGGGAAATATTTCCTTTGTTTTCACAACAAATGTTTTTAATTCTATATTTTCCACATCGTTGACGACTCTTCTATACTTAGCACCAAGCTCGGTGTATACTTTTATCGCATCATACTTATTTAGTGTACGTCTAATGCGCTTTTCGAATAAAACGAAAGCGTCATTTATAAACGCACTTATATCCTTATAAATTATATTTACAATTATACCAGTTTGCAATCGGCATTTAAAGATTGCATCAGAATCAGCCCATCTTACACGATCGGTAAGAGAATCACGCTCTTTTACACCTTCACCTCATTTTAGTAATGCACTGAGGTGAGAACGTAGACATGTAATTTGTTCACATAAACTTAATGATTTTTTAATATTAGGTGTCGTTAAACCTACTGTATTTAAAACATTTTTAATAGTATTAGTCAGAGCATCGCACTTATTTATCCAGCGCTAGACAAATTCCGATGACTGTCCACAGGTTGAAAGGGTTGATAGGAGGCGCAGACCTTCTTCAACTTGTGGGATGATCTTCTCACACTCATCAAGGAGGTTGAGTGGATCACCAGTCTCTCTCTCTCTCGAGAGAGAGAGGCTGGTGATCACCTATACTCTCTCTCGAGTATACTAAAGTTTAAGAAAAACTTTAGTTTATTTCTCCAACACCATGCACTAAAAAAAAAGCAAAGCTACCATGCACTAAAATATAGAATAGACGCTTACCTTTCGTTGCAGATCGCTGATATTCTTCTTCAGGTTTACTGATGAAGCATGCATCAAACGATCCGATGGAATAATCTGCTAGAGATTTTGCACTCCTTTTATAGGAGGATATCCCCATTTCTTCTTCTTCAAAATTACCTCACCACAATCTTAAACACTAACTTAACGACGCATGCGCAGAATTAAATGTAAATTTATATAGTTATTTTATTATTATTATCTTATTATTATTTTTAATTTTTACTAATAATAATTAACGATAATGGTGGTGACAGCGATGACACTGATGACGATGTCGGTGGCAATGATGGTGGCGGCGATGACGGTAGCGGCGGCGCTGCTTTTCACCATCTTTGCTGTCAGGATCAGGCATCCGTGGCATCTCCGGCTCTGGGGATGGCGACCTCAGTATCTCCGGCTCTGGAGATGGCGACCTCGACCTCGACCTCATCGGCATCTCTGGGGATGGCGACCTCAAACTTTTTGTGAAGACTAAGTAGCAGTCCACACTTGAAGAAATCTTAATAAAAAAATATATTATTAATTTTGTTGTAAATACATAAATAAAAAATATTGTTGAGAACTTTAATATATGTGTAATAAAGCCCTAAATTTTTTTTTAACCACCACATACAACTCGAGAAAAAAAGTCATAAAGAAAGCTTCTTTTTTCGACGCGCTTGGGTAGTGTAACCCCTTAAGGGGGTATTCTAGTCTAGAATTTTAAAAAAATCGATTTTTTTATTGCATATTTTCAAAGATTAGACTTCTAAGAATATATCCTTCAAAGGATTTTTTATAATTTCGATTATTGACAGAGTTATAGCCATTTTAGTGACATAGCGAGTGAGCCGGCCTGCCGCGTATAAGCTTCATACATTATATGCTCCTACATTGTATGAGCTTGTTTGCAGATGCTCCATATATTGTTTCCAATGTATGGAGCAGGAATCGCCGATTCACGAAATGTGAGTGAAAACTGCCTGCAACTATGCTCAAATCTTTAAACACGTTTTTCTCGAAACTTACTTTTTCCAACATGTTTGACAGGATTTCTCAAGTTCTAATGAACCGATTAACTTGAAATTTGGCGTTGACCTTCTTTATACATATATTCCTTTAACGTCCGAACTAGGATTATGTAAAAATTTTGTTTTTTTACTATTTTTAAGAAATTTTAAATTTTGAATAAGGTGCAAAAAATCACGTTTTTTTCAGTTGCCATTTTATGAAATTTTTTTTTTCTTTTTCCCTACTTCAGACGATAGTGACATTCTTACTGATTAAGAATCTTTTTTTCTTTCGACCACCAGAAGGGCTGGAATCGTGTAAATACTTAGGCACTCTTCTTTCCACCCGCGCCACTCCATTAGCCTGTAACTGGTTCAATTTTTGAATTTTTCCGTATTGTTGGAATATTAATAAATGTCCAGTAAAAACGTGTATGCTAAAAATATTTTTAGTTTTTTTTTAAATCGAATTTCGAAAAACATCCAATATTTGTACCTCTAGATTAGAATACTCCCTTAAGGTGCTAAAAAAAAGTCGAGTCAACATCTTAGGTCAGTGTGAAAAAAGTGCGTGTCGAAAATTATTGAAAATACTGATATCCTTAATGAGGAAAGAATATACGGTGATCTTGTTCCACTCGGTGTTATACCTTATATTTCTGCTTTCAGAATGATGGATAAAATTGTTAATGCTTGCTTCTCAACGAAGAGAAATAATTCTCTTCAAGATATTGACATTTTCATTGATCAGCTGTCAAAACATCTATTTATTTTTCGTGTTCTAAAGGGAAATTAGGGTTAAACTTAGGGAACTTGGTCTCTGAAATTCCTATAGTGAAATTCCTAACTATTTTTTTTCCAATACTATTTCCTATAGTGAAATTTTCTAACCTGAAATTCATATAGTATCATCACAAAAATATTGAGATATGCACGTTTTTCAAAATTGTTCAGGGTGTTGGAATCTAAAAAGGGTAATTACAACACCATCGGAGAGTGCCCCTTGCTGCGTGTCAAGTGTTGTAGCGTTATTTCCGTGAAAACTAGTGTTTATTGTGCCTATTACAGTATGATTCCTCGTGGGCGTTTCAATCCAACCGTGGTTTCCATTTGAATCTTATGAAAACCAGGGTTGGGTTGTCATGTTTTGGGAGGAAGGCATACATATGAATCTTACTGTACTCGCCTGTTACACACTCAGACACACATTGACAGGATAGTCGGCCTGGGAGTGTATACAAGATATGATTATCCGATTTCCACCGATATTTTCTTTTAATTAATAAAATGACGGACCAAGTCCCCTAAGTTCAACCCTAATTTCCCTTTAGAACTCGAAAAAACTTTGCAAATGCCCTGTTTTTCCCTCAAAAAAGCGACAAAATTTTGACTTGCAGATTAGAGTAACGACGTCTACATATTTCGCGACCCTCCTACATCAGCCTTAAAATTCCACAACCTATCGCTATAACCCTTAAAATGACTAAAAATCCTATGAAATCCTATGAAAATCCTTTAAATTTCGCAAAATTGATTGGAATTTCTTAAAATTACTCAAAATTCCATGAAGTCTCAATACACATCTTAAGATTACGCAAAATTCAATAAAATTTCGTTAAATTATTGGAAATTCTATAAAATCTATTAAAATCTCACCAAATACAGGGTATCCCACCACCTATGAACGTGCCGGTACTGGGTGATAGTGGACAAAAAAAGAAACAGAAAAGTCCTCTGATAAAATTTGGTCTGGGTCTTAGTTCGGGCACAATAAAGCTTCAAAGTTGGGCATAATGAACCAATCAAAAGCGAGAAGTGAACCGCCATCACACAAACAAGTGGTTGCTAAATCTTGCTTCTGATTGGTATCATTGGTACATTATGCCCAACTTTGAAGCTTTATTGTGCCCAAACTAAGACCCAGATCAAATTTTACTAGAGGACTTTTCATATTCTTTTTTTGTCCTCTATCACTCAGTACCGGCACGTTCATAGGTGGTGGGGCACCCTGTATAAATATAAACTAATTTTTTTATAACACAGTTACGTCACGTCGGCCAATATAAATGAGTTGGGCGCCAGACTTAAAGGTCAATTGAAAGAACGAGAAACGGAACTAGATAATATAAATTAAATCAAATTATCAATGTATTAAATGATCGGCAGCAACTTCTACTAGTCGTCGTGACAGTTTGGTAGAGAAGGGTGGGACGAAAAGTAAAAGCCAAAATATAAATATTAAAGTTAATAAAAATGGGAAATACAAATAACAATATATGTAATTAAATTATAAACATTGAAATATAAAAAGAGATAATTAATTATATTAATACAAAAGAGAGTCTAAAATGGGCATACATATAAATAATATTAATTTATAAAAAATTAGGATCTTTCGTCCTCTCTATTTCCCAATGGGAAATTTACAACGAGCCCTGGCTTTAATTATTCTCGGTGTTGCTACAAAAGAACTTGTTCATATAAGAAAAGTCGAAAAAGGCTTGGAGTGAGTTGGAGATAGTGTACAAATCCAGAGGCCCTGTAAGAAAATCTACCCAGTAAGAAGCTTCCAATTAAATTGAACTAAAATGCGCACAAATATCACCATATTTTGAAAGTTTGGAATAGGTTAGCAATCACATTTCTGAAATAATCATTTTAATACTTCTAATCGTCATCAAATTGTGTGTCATTTCAATCGCATTCAATCGTACAATTTTTGTGTAAGTAAGTTTATACATTTTAATGATGCTGAGGGTTTGTCAAAAAGTTTATGGGCAGAAGCTGTAAATACAGCGGCGTTTATTAGAAATAGCTGTCCGACAAAAGCATTAGATGGAAAAACTCCTATAGAAATGTGGAATAAAATAAAACCGTTTGTAGGTTTCCTGCGATAATTTAGATGTAAAGCAATTGCGTTAATAAAATGTCTAGGATTATGAAAAATATATGCGAAGGGCAAAGAATTTGTAATGGTAGGTTATTCAAGTGATGTTAGGTTTACTGATAAAATATATGCAGATATTAACGAGAATTTTGTCTTACTCCCTCTAGGAACTGTAACTTGAAAGGTCAGTTGGACTTGAAGGAAAAATTTTGAATCCGAAAGATAAATTGAAGGAAGAACAGGAAACTAGGCATAAAGAAGATAAACATTATCCAAAAATATCATCACATGAAGAATTTTAAACTCCAAAAGGAACTCCTAAAATAGGGCCCGGAAGACCGAAAATCGACAGGTCTGAAAAAAGCGGAAGACCAAGAAAAATTTTTAACGAGGTAGTAAACTTGGCTGAAATATCAATGGACGGAGATCCATTTTCTGTGGACGAAGTTATGAATCGTTTGGACAAAAATTTGTAGATCAACGCCATGAATTCGTAGTACAACTCGCTCATGGAAAATAATACATGGACTTTAGTGGATCGTCCGAGCGATAAACCCACTATTTCATGCCGTTGAGTTTTTCGCATTCAAAAAAAGTAAGATGCTACTGTCGACAAATATAAAGCTAGACTAGTAGCTCGTGGCTTTCAACAACAAGGGATAGTTTTCGAGGAAGTATTCGCACCTGTAGCGAGATACAAAAACATCAGAGCTTTTCTTTCTGGATGTGTCGAAAAGGAAATGCACGTTCATCAAATTCACGTCATCGTAGCTTATTTCCAAGAAATATATATGGTGCAGCCGAGTATGTTCATTAAAAGTGGTCTTGCAGATAAAGTTTGTCGATTAAATAAACCACTCTACGGTTTGAAACAAGCTGAAAGAGAATGGTATAAAAAAACTTAGTGGATATTTGGAAAGTATTGGCATGAAGACAACTGATACCGATGCATGTGCCTTCACAGGAATCATCGACAAAAACCCAATTAGAATAACGGTTTATGTCGATGATTTGCTATTTGCCTCAAAATGTATCAATGCACTTACACAGATAAAAGCTAAGCTTCAAGACAAGTTTAAAATGAAAGACATGGGTTGTTTAGGAGACATCCTGGGAATCCACGTCAAGAGGGATGGAGCCATCGGAAAAATTAAATTATCACAAGAAAATTTCGCAAGGCAATTGATTAAAAAATTTGGCATGGACTCTGCAAATCCTGTTTCGACTCCTTTGGAGCTGGGAATTAAACTATCCAGAGGTTCAGAACCTGTTTATATAGAAGAAGAAAACTATATAAGAAACGTGCCTTATAGAAAACTGATTGGCAGCTTAATCTATCTGGCAAATGCTACTCGTCCAGACTTAGCATTTTCGGCTAGTCTTTTAAGTAAATTCAACGTAGATCCCAGGAAAATTCACTGGATGGCAATAAAAAGGGTGTTGAGATACCTCAAGGGAACGATCAACTACGGAATTACATACATGAAGACTGGAGCCAAGATGTTTGCTCACGTAGGTTCGGACTGGGCTGGCGATATCGATGATCGAAAGTCATGTTCAGGAAATGTCACAATATTTGCACGAGGACCAATTAGCTGGGAATCAAGAAAGCAGAAGTCTATCTACCATGGAAGCGGAACACATAGCACTTTCCGAAGTGAAAGAGACGTCTTTTATGTCAGATGGGTTTTTCTTATTAAGTTGACAAGCCAACGATTATATTTTGTGATAACCAGAGTGCAATTCGTTTAACTGAGGATACCGTCTTCCACAAACGTAGTAAGCATTCGTTTTCATTTTTCGCGCGAAGCTCACGAAAAGAAAGAAATTCTCGTGGATTATGTTTCATCCGATAAAAACATTGCTGATGTATTTAAAAAAACATTGTCAGCGAAAAAACATGCGAAATGTTCAAGAATGATGAGTTTGATTGTACATCAATAGGCGGATTGTGGGAATAATATTATTTATATTTAAGGGGGTCGTCTCATGTTATGGGTAAAAAAAATTGATTTTATTTTTTCTGTTTGCATAAATCGCTTCCTAAGCACATTTAGAATGTGTATGTGAAAGGATTTTTGGCAATTCGGATTCGTTAGGAAGTGGAAAAAATTTTTATTTCATTCATACTCAATCTTTCAAACGCGCTTTTCTCAAAACGTCATTTTTCACAACGGTCAACACGATATCTCAAAAACTAATTGACCGATTGGGATTTTTATGGTATACTTAGGATATCTATAGTTTCAGTGTGAACCAGAATTATTGTGATATCTATATTTATTTATTTTTTATTAAAAAAAATCAGAAAAAAATATGATGAAAATCGTGTTTTTATATTTGACAACTTACAAAAAAAAATATTCAAAATTTGGACTCAATTCTGTCTGGAATCGTGTTGACCAGCCCCCAACTTTTTTTTGACACGGATGTCAATCCAGATATCTACAGTCGATTTGACTGTACATTTTAACGTCAAAAAATGTATGATTGTTGAATAGTTCGTAAATACACCCCAAAGAAACTAGACAATTTGGCCTGTATTATTCTTCACAAAGAATTCATAAAAAAGTGTTAAAAAAACGCTTGTCACATGAAACGACCCCCTTAATTCATGTCCACTCAAGAGAGAACTATTTTATAGTTCGTATATATATTTCGTTCTTATGTGCAGTGCCTAATGTATTAATCCGCTAAAGTAGTACCTTCGTCTTTCTTTCTTGCTTTTACGTTCGCGTCTAATTATTCCCTTCTTAATCTGTTCTATATAATATTTCATCTTATGTGTTTATATGTTGAATAAAGGATATTTAGAACTATCATTTCCAAAATGACAGGACTTGATAAGGTGGGAATTTTTCAGAACTCAGGCAACAGTAATACATGAAAAGATGATAAAAATAATATAAATAGTAACTAAAATTAAATAATCTAAAATTAACCATATCCAATTTGAGAAATGTGCAATCTCCAGAGTTAAGTAATAAAATTAAATGAATTTACTTTAAAAAAAGTTAAGTTTGTGACTTGCAAAATTTTGCAACGTCACACTTAAAATATGTAAGAAAAAATGTATTTATTTTATTGCATGTTTATTGTTTTAAACGCGTTTTTCTCAAAACAACGTTTTTAAAACGGTATCAAGGACCAAGGGAGCACGAAATTGAAAGAACGTTTTTAGAACGTCCAAAAAAACGTCCTAAGTCAGGCTAAAAAACTTCCTAAAAACTCAGAGCTGGACAAGACCGTTAATCGGACTAGTTAACTTCCGTTAACATCCATTAACTTCCGATAATCTCCGTAAACTCTCAAAATTGTTCTAAATATGTACTGTGCATGTCGCTAATATTAGTTCCAAAGACTCTCTGATGGACGCTACCTTCTTGGATGAGCAAGTTATGGTAGACTTGTTCATTAAATTTATCACAACAATACCATCCAGCGCTGGAGTGGAGCGGATGTTCTCCATAGGAAAAGACATTCTGAAGGCGAAGTGATCATGCCTGTCAGACGAAAATTTTGACATACTTCTGTTCATGAAAGGAAATTTGCACCATAATGAAGCTTATTATTTTTAGTAAATAGTACCTAATTATATTTTGCTATTTTTATAAAACTTGAATATTGAGTTCAATTAATTCTCACCTTTTCCATTTGTTTTCATTTCGCAAGATCTTTGTAATTCTCACAAATTATACACTCTAGTATTCCCATGTCCTTCAAACGGAAACAAAAAAATATATTTTATAGTCTTGATACATTTTTGGATGGATTCATGGGAGGGGGAATTTTTTTCTTCATATAAAAAATTAACGTTAAGGTTGAATGTAAATGTATCCCCGTACAAATATTAAGGTCCCGTGGGGCGCCATCAGGTAATGCTATATTGAAAAAATTTGACGGGCCCACATGGTGAAAATTTCAGTTCGTTACTGGCTTAAAATTAATAGTATGTGTATATACGTAGTCACCACTGGTATGCCAGCGGCAGACACGTAGATCTGGTAACGTGACAATTTGAATTTTGAAATTTGAATAGCTTGATGTCAACGATTTTTTTGTTAGAAAGGTTAGAAGTTTAAAAAATGTCAAGTCGATTGAGGTTAAAGGAAGATTTATAAAGAAGAAAACTTTAGATTATGAACTACGACGAAATGCAGGACCAGTCGAAGCGAGGAAAAGAAAATCTGCCGTCAATGTAAAATTAGTGGAAAATGTGTGTAAAGGAAGGAGAATTGTTGATGTTCAGGAACTTGCCAAAAACATGAAATGTTTTAAATCTCAACAAACACTTAATTTTGAAAATATTGTATCTGAAAAAATGAGAGGTTTACATGCTGTTTGGAATGTAAAATGCATTAAATGTTTGGTAGAAACAGAAGTGCATACAGGGAAAAAACATGTGACCAGAAACGGAAAAATTTTGGAGGATGTAAACACCAGAGCTTTACTTGGTAAGTATTGTATTTATTCTCATACTATATATATTTTTAACTTTTGGATTGACTGAACCTTTTGTAATTGTAAGACATATTGGCCCTGTTCTGGAAGAAGCCGCAAAACAAAGTTGCAAGCGAGCTGACGCGGATGAACGAGAATTGAAAATTGAAAAAATGGAGTAATTATGTGCCAAATTGCAAGTTATATTCAATCATAACAAATAGAAAATCACTCATTTTAATTTTCAGTACCATCCCTGCTGGAAGTAAAGAGATAGAAATTCTATCTCTTTCTATCTCCTTCTATCTTTGACATAGAAAGGGATAAAAATTGTTTATCCCTTTCTATCTCTCGCCTATCCCCTCCATCTCTTTCTATCTTCGTTTCAATCCACATTCACGCTTATCTCTTTGAATCTCCTCTTTTCTATCCCTTTCTATCTATTTTATCTATCTCCGCCTATCACTTTCTATCTCTTGTCTATCTCTATCTCAATCCACATAAACGCCTATCTCTTTGAATCTCCTCTTATTATTATTGAATCTCTTATCTCTTTCTATCTCCTTTTTAATCACCATTGTCTTTTAACTCTTTCAATCCCCATTTCTTCATCACTCTATATATCTCGCCTATTCCTGTATATCTCTTTCTATCTCCTTGTCAATTACCGTTACATCCTATCTCTTTTAATTCCCACTTCTCTATCACTTACTATCTGTGTATACATCTCTCTAACCCTTTCTATCTCCTTCTATCTCTAAAAAAGAAAGGGATAACGATTGTTTATTCCTTTCTATCTATCAGCTATCCCCTCTATCTCTTTATGTCTCCATTTCAATCTACATTCATGCTTATCTCTTTGAATCTTCTCTTTTCTATCTGTTGCGTCGCAACAATTTTATATGTATCTTTTTTGTATTTTACAGTCTCAGAAGACTTTATGTTTATTCAGGGAAAAGCATTTCCTCGAGAATTTCTAAACCATACAAATTTTTATAACTTAGCATCTGGTCTTATTTCCTTATACTTCAGCTCAGATTTACAATTTAATCTTTTCCTTCTGTACAAATAATAATTTAGGTAAAAAATGGTTGTAACTGGAAGGTCCCTAAGTTTTTTATTACAGCACAGGGTTTCCTTCAGTTTAGATGATTCCTACTAAGTCCTTTATTGAGGTCATTTTCAGGGACACTTAGTATTTGGGTTTTACTCCCACTCTTTGAATCTAAAAAAAATGTACATCTTCGACATCTACTACAGAAACTTAGATTTAGATTTTCTCCAACCTCCGACCTGTTTACACCAGGTCTCGATACATTGTGCGGTCTATATTCTAAGTTCTTCTTCAATAAATAAATACAATTAACTACTAAATTCGATTGTGGTGAAATTTCTATTATTTCC